>CM041782.1:69273227-69290254 GCA_023374045.1 Limonium bicolor | reverse complement strand
TCCGGTAGCATATCATGATCAGCTCGAGGAATGCCGAGAAACCTTTGTCACTCAATCCATATCTTCCCTTCAGGTTGAACAAATTCAATATAGCCGTCAATTTCGTGTACTTAGTGCACGTAGGATACAATGTCGTCTTGGATGCGTCCAACAACCTTTGATACTCATCCGGTCGATCGACAAAATTATTCTCAACGTTATCAAGCATCTCCATTATTTGCTCATCATGATAAGTCGGTTCACTGTCATTGACTCCGGAAGCATTTGGGATCGGTTCTGACTCGACAAAATCAAATGTGTGGTCGGTTCTCATCCTCTCCCTTTCATTAATGTACGAGGACCCGACATTATGTTCAACACTTTCTCCATGAAAAATCCATCTCTTATAGTGTGGCATGAAACCGCGAGTCTTCAGATGCTATTCAATTTCCACAATGTTTGTAAATTTCCTTAAGACATCGCAGTCAACACAAGGACAAGGTATTTTCTCCGCCTTTGTCATGTCCTTGTGCTGCACTGCCTGTAACACCCCTACTAAACCGGTTCCTAGTAATCCTATAGAAGTCGCGCACAATAATATCTCGCAGCGGTAAATAATAAACTATTGCCCTACTGGTGTCACTGTTATCACTCGCTCATACGGGTGATAACGATTTACCTGATAATCAACTTGCGAAACGTATTCCCGCAGTGACCACAAGAGATAGATAGTAGAACTTAAACAACTTAAACAAATCTAACATCAACAATTATTACAGACCGTGAGCATCTAAACCAAATACACCTCGGTTAAACAACCCGAGTCCAAAACAACCTGAGTATCACACCGTACCAAGTCTAAACCAACTGTAATATCACAATGGTCACGTCTCGCTGCGACCCACCAGCTAATCACCTGAAATAAAGATGGTTTGTGGTATGGAATCAGCCCCTGCTGAGTATGTCATCACATGCCCCGTCATGCCCCCAAAGACCCCTCAATTATTTGGTCGAGAGCATGAGGTTCATTACATGCAATACCATTTTAATATATAAACTGTAAAATAAACAACAGTAATCCATACAACAACACAACCATCAACACACATAATATACCACAAGTATAACCAATGAACAATAAGCGAAACAACGAGAGTAACAATAAGTATTAATTCTCGTCCATGGTGTAGAAGCCAATATTGTTCGCCACTGTATAATTCTCAAATGTATTATTGTTCAGTTATACCTAGTGACATTGTCTCATTAAAACGACATGTCTCTAGTTACCCATATATTATGGCGGGTCACCCACGGCAGTAGCCACTCCAACGGTAGAGTCTCCGACCAACGAGCCATTCTAGCTCACGGGAAATTTTCTTGATACTTGCGGACCCGTACGCGGACATCCTGGTATCGTTTTTGTGATCACAGCGCGCACCAAGAGCCACATCCTCTTGGCTTTACTTCCATTCATTATTTACTTAATTATACCATCGCATCGCATTACCAAATTTTCTAACACAGCAGACCAAGATCATTAGTCCAATCCGGAGTCTGTAAACTCGGGATCCAGTGTTAGATACGAGAGCGGCGTATAGAAAGGCCAATGCTCCGTATGAAAGTCTTGGATAATATATATGTATTATTATCCTAGTGCTACAACGTTTTTCTGACGTTCCTTATTTTTCGTATAAGATAGCACCATAGCCGCTAGTTCGTTTTATATATAGGTTCTTATATACGAACCAATACTGTTAACTCATCAACAGTAAATAATGAGCAGCTATAAAATAAAGATCATGCATATTAAATTAAACATTCAGACAAACAATCTTATCACAGATCACACAGAAGTCTGAACTGAGGAAGCCCTCAGAGACAATCAGAGACACATAACAACATACCGTTCACCCTGGTGTATTACGGTGGAGTATGAATCAGCAAGATCCTATGCTCCTTGTGTAGTCTCTAACGAACTAAACAATACACAATGCTACTGATTAGCATACTGTATAACAACACAATCCTACGGTACCCCGTACCGTCACTAACACCTCCCGGTTAACCCCCCGTTATTAACTATCAATGTTGTCGGGTTTTAGGTTTAACTCGAGATTGGGAAAAGGTGTTATATTACACGCGTAGTAGTCTTGTTTGTATATTAGTATAGTTGTTGTTAAACTTGTTATCGCATGTAACTTAATGTTTGTTTGTACATCATACAGTTTGTTTCATTATTGTATGTGTGATCCTTTGTCATGCACTATGCATCTTACCTTAGTATTTATTTTTCTAAGGTTTGTCTCTTTTTTTTATATTTCATGTGGTATAATTCATCTGTAAACTATACTCTTAATATCTAGGATCCTTATTATCCCATGAATACTCTTAACTTTAGAATTTCCATATCTAATGTTTATAATTCTTTTCTCCTTAACTATTATCATTTTAATTATGATAATTTATGATTATTGAACCATGTCACATTTTCTACACTACTACATATATTTATTTATATGTGTGTATTATGGAACTATTTATTATATGGTAAGTCTCATAATCTATATTCATTCTTTTTAATGAATATCTCTTATATTATAAATGTTATAACTCTTATAACATTAAAAACCATATTATAAATTCCATTTAAAAATGTTATTATTTTCGAACAGCACCTATGTTCTTAAATATTTATAAAATCCACCTCTTAATTAATATAATGTCATCTTATAGTTATATAACATATCTTATGACATTTAAATCATTAAAACAATTATACCTATAGTTATATTTTGTTTTTAAATACCAAACAGCCTTAGTATTTTCGGTTTTCACTTATAACCATTAAACTTCTATAAACTCACAATTCAATTCCAATTTATAATACATAGTTTTCTAACCCCATTAAAACTAATATTATACATATATCTTTATAAAACCTTATATACCATTCCAAAAATTACCAAACTATACCAAAAGGTTATAAACATTATTCCTAACCTTATACTTCTTTTAATTCACGGTTTTTATACATTTGTTACCTATTTATAACAATGTCATAAAATACCATATATTATACTTATATAATTCACATGAACTCCAAATTTAACCAAATAAACTTCTAAAAATTTCTAATAACTTAAGGACTTTACTAAACTCCATTTACTACCCTTAATTCTCGGTAATTACATTACCACCCCAAACCTTATAAATCTTTTACAATTTAATAAGTATCTCATTATAAGGTAGTATTTTAATTTCTTAAATTTTCTAAACTTGGTCAAAGTCTCCTATATAGTCAACTTTGACCCCTAATACCAAATGGGAACCAATTTTCGGTAATTACAAATAATGACCTATACTTTTCTATTTTTACAATTTTGACCCAAAACTTTATAAAATGTTATAATTTTTATTAAATTCATTTAAAAACCCTAAATTGCTCTAAATTACCCACGGCTTTTCTAATTCCTTAATAATTACGAATTGGCCCCAACTTTAATTATAAGCATAAATAAAACTAAATAAGCTTATAAACTTAAATTAAAATGGCCTAATGACATGGCCTTATTACAACCTTGATCTTGCAAAATAAATTACACAATAAATGTCTCAAAATATAGCATATATATTCGGCCTCTCCATGGTTTAATTATTTTTCCACATAATGTCATAATTTGACCATTATGTTAATTAAATCTCTTAAATGACTAGCTTAATTTATCTTAGCCATTTTTTTTACATTTTTAGGTCAATATGACCTATATGTGTATGTTCACTCTCGGCCATATATATATATATACTTAGAGATTGCAAAAATCATAAGTTTAAGGTGTTTATACCTTGATCTATCCTTGTATAGGCTCGGTCACTTGTAGGAAAATTCACCACTTGATTTAGACATGTTTAATACACAAAAATAAGATATGGTTACACTCCAAGCATGAGCTTAACCATAAGGAATAATTAATGTAAGATTTAAGGCAAAAATCACCTTAAAAATGCAAGGGGAGTTCTAGGTATTTTCGACCTGAACCAAACACACCACAAGGTGTTAGATCTACCATATTAACATAGGGAATAGTTAGATCTCGAAATCCTACCTTGTTATTAGGTTTTACCTTGGAAAAATGCCTTAAAAGAGAGTATTTCTCTTGGATCTCGGTCACCCTTGCTCCAAATGGCTAACCAACAGATCCCACATGAAAAGGAGATGAAGATGAGTCTATGACCAAAATTTCACAGCCAAACTCGAAGGGAATCAAAAGTTATGAGCTTAAAGCACATTTTTACCTTAAAATGTAGATTTGGACAACCTTGGTCCCTCTACTGGTCTCAACCGAGTTTAGCTCTTGTTCTAACCTTAGAACACTGAGAATAAGCCATAGGAATAGATGAGCCACGAATTTTAGGTGTTGGTGGTGAAAAGATGAAGAAAAAGAGCTAAAAATGACATTAAAACACTTACATTAGGAGCTTAGGAGCTAGACTTGCCTTCCATGGCCAAGAACAAGCTTGGAGAGCTTGAGAGGAAGGAGAGGGCTCGGCTGGGATGAGAGGAATCGGACAAGGAGGAAGGAGAAGATGGGAAAGGTAAGTAAAGTTTGAAAATAATGTAAAAAGTAACATTATTTTGAAAAAGTCTTACATTAGGTAGCATTATTGTCAATCAAGGAAATTAAGCAGCCTCCTCTCTTATTGCAGCCGGCCACCATGATTCAAATGAGTCAATTAATTGACCATTGACCATGCTTGGTCAATGTTGACTCATGCGGGCCCCACTTTAGGGTTTTATTAATATTTTAATATTAAATTTGTAAAAATTCGTAAATTTCTGGAATTAAATTCCTAATATGATATAATATGATTATATATCATATTTAAGGATATTTATAATTTTTAAGCCTATTAAAATCAATTAAAAAGGCAATCTCACAAAAACGTGCTTTAAGGAGTTTTAGCGCACATTTTTGTGTCACAGGATGTTCCTGAGCTTAGTTCTCTTTGAGAATGGTCTTATTGTGTTCCTTGATTCATTATAATACTTAGGAATCCACTTTGGATCCTACTTGGGGTCATACAACCTTCATGGCGTCTTAAAGCACATTTTTGGCTTTACCGATCTTAAGGCGTGTTTTGCCTTGTTGAGATCTTATAGATTGTTCCCCAATAATATTTAGATGTTTAATAATCATCTTAGATCATTAATAGATCATTTAATTATATTTTAAAGATTAGGGGTATTTCACTGCCGCTTTGCAAAACTCTTTCAACATGTTGCGATAGTGATCCCCTCGCTCACCGTACATCCAGTCACGCTCCATACTTTATTTGAAATACAAAACGGTACGATTAACGAAGCGTGACTGTATGCATATTAAATAAGCTAGCTACTCTAACTCTAAGGTTTCAACCTAAATTATATACTAGCACCTATATTATCTGAATACATAATCTCAATGATCAAACAAAAAGCAAAGTTTAGTTGCTTACTTGTACACAGAAAAGGAAACTGCAACGGTGACGGAAGAAGGTGGAAAATAAGAGAGGTGGTTCACGGACTTAAATGTGGTGAGACCTGATAAAGACAAAATTTAGATATTGTTATACATATACACATACATCAAACAATATTAATTACAAAGAGATTTTGTTAAAAAAATCAGCATGACCTTTGCATAATTTTATCTATCCCAGGCTTATTATTAATCATTCACCAATCATTCAACAACACAAATTTCCATCACAAATCAAACTAATACCAAATTTATTCATCATACCAAATTTCAATATTTGGTGGAAATACAAAGTGTAAAAGAGAAAAAGAAAAGTTAGATTATAACCGGTTCTTCCACTCCGCTTTCAATATACCGTGCAATGAATGGGGAAATCTTAAGCACTTCTCTATAGATAGAATAGAAACTCATTAGTTTATGTATGTTAATTGTTCGTAATTAGGATTGTAAAAATATATATAATAAGCTAAAAAGATGAAGATGTAAGTTGAGTATATTACGGGTTCACAAATGAAGTGTATTCAGCCCCGTACGACTTCAGTCTGGTGAGCCCATTTAGTGATTTCCCCCTACAAAGGCATAACCACACAAAATGAGTAAAAAAACAAAAATATATATAATAAGCTAAAAAGATGAAGATGTAAGCTGAGTATATTACGGGTTCACAAATGAAGTGTATTCAGCCCCGTACGACTTCAGTCTAGTGAGCCCATTTAGTGATTTCCCCCTACAAAGGCATAACCACACAAAATGAGAAAAAAACAAAAATAAAACTATAAAATTAAATAATCAACTCGAGAAAAAATAAAAATGCAAATAAAATTGAAAAAAAATATTAAAACTTATCAAGTAAATATATCCTAATTGAACTAAGAGAAAAGATAAATGAACTACATACTATTAAACCTACAGAATTAAATTCAAAAGCTAAAAAACGAATTATGTAACTTTATACTAAACCAATTCAAGTAATGACAAAAAATAAAATAAACAAAGCAAACCGCAAAATAAAAAACAAAAAGTAAAAAATCAGAATAAATACTAAAAGTCTATAACGAAAGCAAGAGTAATCCTAACTTATCAAATTTGACGTATAATTAAACAAAGTAAAAATAAACACAAGAATAAAAAAGAGTAATGAAAAAAAAGCACGTAACAAAATTTTAAAAAAGAAAGCAAATTCAAACTTAGCATGTAAATATATCCTAATTGAATTAAGAGAAAAGATAAACGAACTACATACTATTAACCTACAGAATTAAATTTAAAACCTAAAAAAAGAATTATGTAAACCTAACACTAAACCAATTCAACTGATAACAAAATAAACAAATTAATTTTCAACACTTGCTCTAGTTTTCTAAGTTCTCCTTGTTACAGATTTTGTTCTCATTCCTACCACTCCATGTTCCTTCAACTAGTGTCATCTAGCACACACTTGCCTTATCTTCACCCAAGGTTCTACTCCACTCAACTCAAGTTCACCTCTACAACACCTAGTTACTCTATGTTCTTTTTTCCTCAACTCAAGTCATCTAATTTCTAGGACAATTTTGACAGAATTTCCCCTATAATTTTAGCATTGCCCACACAATTTCAGCTCACCAACTCATTTCTAATATCCACAACAATCTTAAGCACTAACATACATTAAATTTCTGCACAAACTCATCTATTTCCCCTTGGCTTCCAAGCCCTTTAATCATCATTTTATTAACACTTAAACAACTTAATCTCTTCCTCATTATACAATAACACCACTAATACTCAAAGCAATGTTAGTTCCTCATATTCAAGCAATTAAAAACGAAAAGCAAAACGCAAAATCAAAAACGAAAAACAACCACACAAAATGAGCAAAAAAACCACAATTATTCACTCAAACATTTTGTCGAGCACCTTGTGTGCACATATAATTTCACTTTTACAATACTACATATATACACAAATTTCATACACTCCACTAATTTAATCATCCACATTCACATTCAATCACAATTTCAGCAACAATCAATCCATAAATTTAGGTCAAATTCGATTTACCAACAATTCTCCCCCAAATCGCTTGCTGCTGCTGCTTCTGTTCGAACTCGCCGGTGACGACGGGGCGGCGACAACCAGACGGCGAGGAAGGCGGGGTGAGGAGGCGAGGACGAGGCGCGGGGTGGCAGGATCGTATCGCGGTCGCCTCTCGGTCGCAGCAGCAGTGGGAGAACGGAGAGAGAGATGAAGCGTCGGGGTGAAATGAGAGAATTAGGGTAGGGGTTGTTATTAAAGAACCTATTTCGGCGGTTCTAAGGTAAGAACCGCCGAAATAGGTCGTCGATATTTTTTTAAAAAAAAAATCAGCCCCTATTTCGGCGGTTTTTAGGTTACAACCGCCGAAATAGGTGGTCCTTATTTTTAAAAAAAATAAAACAGGCCTATTTCGGCGGTTCTTACCTAAGAACCGCCGAAATAGGTCTGTTTTATTTTAAAAAAAAATAGAATAGACCTATTTCGGCGGTTTTTAGGAAAGAACCGCCGAAATAGGTCTTGAAATTGCTCTATTTCTGCGGTTGTGTAACAACCGCAGAAATAGGGGCGCAGAAAAAGACCATTTTTGTACTAGTGCACTTTAGGAGGATTCATTGGGGGTGTTTCCACTCAAACACCAGGAAGTATCAAGGTCACCATGACTTTGGGAATAGAAGATGAGTGAAGGACATAAAAGCTTCTAGTCCATATTGTCCCAGAACTCTCAGGGTATAATATAATATGTACTTAGGGAGGCCAGACATCAATACTTTCAAAGCAATTTGCTCTTCACACTATATGAAATTGAAATATCTTACCAAATCAAGAAAAATGGTGACCATTAGGGTAAGCCAGAAAATGGCTCGGGTGTGTGAGGTACAGATTATGGAGTCTTTCCCATAAAATGGATTTTTGAAAACCAGAGGATCATCCCTAGAGTACACAGAAAAAGAACTGCAGCTTTCGGACCCCCCCCCCCCCGAACAAAGGCAGTATGATTACTCCAATCACAAACCAAAGGAGGTACCCCCTACAGTCTTATCCTCTCAGATTCTTTAAGATTAGAAATGCATTTGATAACAAGGGACGGGATTTTTAAATGAAATTTATGGAACTAAGAAGGAAGATTTTCACATGGAAACTGGAAGAAATGCCAGACATAGACCCGAAGGGCGAAGGTCATTCAGCATAACTTGAATAATATTGATCCACATCATCCGGCTGTTAGGAAAAATAGAAGGGTGATTGGAGCAGAAAGAGATGCAGCTGTACGGACAAAAGTAGAGAAGTTGCTCGAGGCATAATTTATCAGAAAGGGGTATTACCCAAAATGGTTGTTGAATGTTGTGATGGCAAAAAAATCCAACAAAAAGTGGAGAATGTGCGTATACTTTACTAACTTAAATAAAGCTTGCCCAAAGGATTTTTATCCATTACAATAAATAGATCGACTCATTCTTGCAATGTCTCAAAGTTATGTCCTAAGTTTTCTAGATGTCGTCTCTAGTTACAACTAGATCATAATGGATAAAGAAGATGCTGAGAAGACATCCTTTGTCGTCTCCTCCGGAACCATCTGTTATAACTCATGCCATTTGGCTTACAAAATGCAGGAGCCTTTCAATGGGCGAATGACATAGTTTTCAAAGAACAACAATTACGAAACGTCGAGGCATATGTAGATGATATTGTGGTCAGGAGTAATTCAGAAGGCTAATAAACTAGGTCCCAAAAGAGAAGGTGTTGTTAAGAGGAACAACACAGCATAATAAATAGCTTTGCATAGCGAAATTGAAGCCAAAATAGAAGTCCTATGCCAAGACTGGCAAAGCACAGAAAGCTAACCAGAAGTCAGAGACCGAAACAAACTTTTAGAGCAATTCAGAGATTAGAAACAAAATGAATACTTACGGATTGGAAATGCATGAAAACGCATAGAAAAACTTGTCAAATAGTTTATACACACTTAGGGGGTCATACCCCCACAAACGAAAGTCAAAACGGATCTCAAACAAACATTTTAGGCCAAAAAAAATGGTTGTTCGGACATGCATATTGGCTTACAACTTCAGACACATGCCGAGACTCAAAACAGAGAAGTCTGGATAGATGTCCGACAAAAGTTACACGGTGGCATCCGGACATGTGTCCGGGATTGCAAGTCCGGACACATGCCGAGACTCAAAACAGAAACACGTCTTGACTTGTGTCCGGGCTTGCAAGTCCGGACACAAGTCAAACTACGAACCCTGGCACCATCCTCGCACCCCGTCTGGACATACAGGTCGGAACGGAAGTCCAAACAATGGAAAAACCATCACAAAACAGAGGCGTACGAAGCACTGTCCGGACATACAAGTCTGGACAGAAATCCAAATGGAGCAAAACTATAAAAAATCAGAAGCAATAATCATGAATACAAAGCTAGAATTTCACCATTTAATATACATATCTTTCCATAACAAAGTACGCCGAAACACTTTTTTATAGGGTTTTAACAGAGCGAAAATGCAATTCAAAACCAAGTCAGATTCACAATGAAATCAAAGAGCAAATTGAACACATTCAAAAATAGAACGAAACCAAGAATCCTCATGGGTGAATACAACCACACCGAATTCATCTACCTCCTACCTCAATCCGGAGCACGTGAGCTATACAGACTCCACATCAAACTCTCCTCGAATCTCCACTTGAAACTCAACGAACAATCGACTGGATTAACCAGAAGTCAAAACCAAAATCAGAAACAAAGAAAAGCAGAGACAAAACGAAACAAACTAAATCCACAATCCAAACCTGAAAGATGACCTCCTGGAAGAACATTACTGCATGAAGAAAGTAGCAGATTGGAGAAGGAAAAAGAAAAGCAAAGGGAGAATATGAAGAGGAAGAGTAGGGCGAGAAGGAGAGTTGAACGGGGAAAGAAATCAGAACGTGCGTGAGGAAAATGAAAAGGAAGTTAGGAAAACTCATTTCCTAACTTAATAAATAACAAGGCAAAAAGACCAGCTTGCCCCTCCTCCCTTATAAGATAGTATATACAACTAGAAATGACATACTCTCAAACATAAAGTTTGAAAATAGCATAACGCTCCCTTTGTAAACCAAAACAACATAAAGAAAAACTGGGGCAAAAAATTATCCCCCTCTTAAAAAGGAGTTCACCCTCGAAATTTGACAAAACTCAAAGCTCGAACTGATGCACCTCAAGTGCAAGAATTCTAAAGAAACTGACTCACACGAAGAGGAATCTAACACTACAAAAGCTTGAACCTAACCACGAGCTACAACCCAAAACTCACTACTAAGGCAAAGAAACACATAGCACAACGAAGCTCATTGAAACTTAACCCAAAACACTGCAACACGACACGAAGAACACACAACCGAATCACCTCAGAACTCACAAAATGCATCCTTTCCCAAAGGACCCAACACTCTCAAACTTACACTTAACACCACAGACACTACATTTCCGCTATGTGACTTGATGGCAGACTACCACAAACCAAACACATACAACTGACACCAGATAGCTCACACACCAAGCAGCAGACAACAATCAGCAGACTACAGACAGACGATGTAACACCCCGATTTCCTACCGTACCTAACCCTAACATAGTCGCAGCGGAAGTAAAGAAACCTAACGGGGTATTAACGCCATACCCAAAAGAGTGAGTGCTAAGGCTAAACTTTCCAACACAATTCATCATTAGTCAAACAGAAATATTATTAAATTTCAAAGTGGTTACAACTATAATTGTTAATCTTATCTCAAACTAGAATCTCTGAAATCCATCTACCAGTACAAGCTTCTGGAAAACAAATACTTATCACAGCTTCTGGAAATAAATACTGTCTAGAATAATTCAAAACACTACTAGCTACTCCTAAGTCATTCCGCAATCCCCACCAAACCAAAAGCAAGACCTCAGCTATTAACCTGCAACCAGAAATCACAAACAACAATTAAAGGGGTTACGCAATAGTTAAAACTGTGTAAGTTATTGCTACTTCGTGTAAAATTCATTTTATTTGGAAACACCATGGGTACGTAATATAAAATCCAAGGTAAACCACTCATGCAGCCAGAATCCAAATCGAAATATCCAAACTTCCAAGTTCCTTAATTCTAACACACAACATTGATGATCGATAAGGGAGAAAATCCACCACCCCAAAGGTTCACGCCGGTCATAAGACAAAAGACGCTAAGTCCTCGGTCCTTTGGGTTCATTTATCCAAGACCTCAAGGGTTCACGTCGGTCATAATACAAAGGACACAAAGTCTACGTTCCCTCGAGTAACCATTCCACCTCACCTTATGTCCTTAAGTGTGCACTCCCCCTAACGGTACTTTTGACCAGTAGAAGTAGATCATAGTGGCTTAAACCGTAATGCATTGGTAGCGGCGCATAACCAGTGTATCCAGTTTGTATATATATCCAATAAAATTTCCCCTTATCAATGCCAATCAATAATACTCGAGTCTACAATATCACCTCAGGAATCACTAAGCCATTCACCCTTATCCAAATCAAGTATAATTTCACCAAGGTAAAACAATGGTAGTACAAAACATCTTACCTGAGCCCTGCTCTAGTCACTGCTAGGAGTCACCACCAAGATACTCAAAACTTAGTAGAACAGACGAGAAAGACTCCAAGTTACTCTGAATCGAATTCGCCTCAACAACAGAAGAACGTATCGCTATAGGTATTGGAGAAGAGAAGAAAAGATAGTGAAGGTGTCTAGTTATGTTTGAACGGCAAGGAAGTTGTGATTTACGGCTCTCAGGAGTAATTAGGGTAACTAGAAGGTCAAATGAGTATTTATACGAGCAGCAGTTATAAAAGATAAGATCGGCTAGTAACTCTCTAAGTAACTTAAGGATATGGCATAAATTTAAGAAACGATCATGGCGTAAATACAGGAAACAGGTACTGACCCACTCACCTCTACCGGAACCTAGCATGTACATCTTCCGGAAGCAACCTATCTGAAGAACCAACCTCTCCCCGAATAACATTTAGTGCTAAGATGAAGGCAACCTAGAGAACTATAATTTTCTGGGGTATTGCATTCCCCCCCCCCCCCTTAAACAAAGCTTTGTCCTTGAAGTTGCAACCTCACAACTTAACCATAAAGATTCTCCCCTCAATTCTGTTTGTGAATTTCATTCAATACACATACTTAAAACATTGCTCAAATCACATGTGAACATACCATACTTCAAAAGAAACAGTCATATTCCAAAGGAAACAGTCGTCTTCACCCATATCAGTTGACAACAATCTCACATAGTTATCATCAATCTACATAAAACAATCACCCAAAATTATCGAAGACATTTCTAACATCTGGAACAATGATTACCTGATTCCCCCCCCCCCCTTAAAAGAAGTTATGTCCCGTAACTTAATTCATTACCTGATCGAACAAGTGAGGATACTTCTTCCTCATATCCTTCTCCGCTTCCCCCACCTCGTGATGGAGCCATCTTAATACTCGCGTGGTAACTGTTGTAGTAGGAAAACTCTATCAAGTGCAATTCATTAATCCATGATCCATGGAAATCTATCACACATGCTTGAAGCTTGTCCTCTAAGGTTTTGATAGTCCTTTTGGTCTGACCATCTGATGCTGGATGGAACGCCGTACTAAGGTTCAACCTTGTCCCCATGTCCTTCTGGAACTGCTGCCAAAATGTTGCCAAGAATCGAGAGTCCCTGCCCGAAACAATAGTTTCTAGAACACCATGGTACCGAACCACATTCTTGATGTAGGTATCTACCTAATGCTCCATAGTCCAAGTAGGTTTTATGGGAATAAACTTTCAGTCTTAGTCATCCTATTTAAAGAAATAATTGAAACCCGATTATATCTGACACTATTACAACCCGAACCCGATTTGACCCGAACCCGATTTGACCCGAACCCGAATGACCTGAACCCAAAATGACCTGAAAGTTTAATGACCCGAACGGATATTAACCCAAAACCCGAACGGATAACCCGTTTGCTAGGTCTACCTAGGTGATAGAGATAGTCATAACATATTTTTACTGCTACAAGTTTTTGGCGATGTTGTCTGGGACCTCTGGCATGGTTAACTGACAATTTTGTTTTATTTAATTGAGATTTTAATTTTGCTTTTCTTTTAGTTTACTTCTGTTTAGTTTTGCTTTGCTTTTTCTTACTTGCTTATATTTTGTTGTATTTTTTAATAGATTGACCTTAGTTTTATTTTAATTAGGAACTCTGTTTCTCTTTAACTTTTATTATGATTTTCTCTAGTTTGATCAATTTATTAAATTTTTGTTTTGTTGCAATTTTGTTATTTTTATTTTCATTTTCATTTTTACTATTTATTATTTTTTGTTTTTATTTATTTTGGAAATTTTCTTTTGTTCTATTTTGCTTTAGTTATGTTTGTTTTTGTTAGGATTTGTGTCTCTTTTTTATTTTTGTTTTTGTAGTCTGAGTACTGACGATGGAGAGCAGCAAGGATGAGGTGAGAAGACTGTTGGCCGAATTGGAATGGAAGCGTATGCCGGAGGAGATATCTTCTTATCAAAGATTGGTTGAGGAGTATCAACCACCTCAGCAATCAAATCAAGAATCTTATTGGTGGGAGGTTGAGGAGACTACTTCATAGTATAAAGAAAATCAGTTGGAGTATTATTATTTCAATAAGAACAAACAACAGCTTACATAGAGGCAGTAGAAGAATTACTCCCGAGTCAAGCCGAGCCGGTAGAAGAGATTCCAGTGGTGACTTCGAGGAGTAAGGATCGATTCGAGCTAGATACTTTTGAAGCTACGGTGTCTGATGAAGAGATGGAGCAACTTATCAGGAAAATGTTATCCGACAAAGATTTGGAGCGATTGTTTGGGAGTTTCAGTTCCCCCCTTCTCCAATTCCAACTCAAACGGAGCAACCGAGCCAGTAGAAGCACCAATTATGATTAATTTCATAGAGGACGAAGAAATTGAAGTATCTACTGTAATTATCTGCCAACACGATTTTTCAATTGAGCCTCACTAACCGAAAGACAATATTTATATCCTCAAATCTAAGGAGAAAAAACCACCACCAAGTTGTCAACAACTTGAACCTCACCTATAAGAGCCTCACCAATAGGAAGAGGATGTTTATGTCCTCGAATTTGAGGAAGAAGAGTCATTCGCACCTAGTCTTCTATTAGAATTTAGTTACTGGCAGTACCTCCTCAAACACTAGGTTTCATGAAGTATTCATTTTCCTATTTTATTTTCCAAGGTAACGTTTTGTTTTGATCCATGTGGTTTGGTAATGCTTGCTAATCACTTCATTTTCCGACGAAGCCACTATCTACTTTTATTTTTGATCTGGGATAAGGATAACGAAGCGGGAGTCTAGCCAAAGACTATAAAGACGGGCAGCTAACTGGGAGGAAACTCAGCGCTGTTAGTAGTTTTATGTTATTTTACTGTTAGTTTTCTTTTAGTCAGATGAAGAACTTGCCTCTCTTGTGACGAACCAACGAAGGCAACTAAATTAAGTCACCTCAGTTAATCATGCCTATGCATGCGCAATATAGGCAAAACAGAAAGATCGTCTCTGTTGTGACGGTTCAATGGAGGTAACCAAGATAAATCGCACTAGTAAATCATACCTAAGCATACGCAACGAAGGCAAATGAAGAACTTGCATCTTTTGTGACGAACCAACAGAGCGAACTAAATTAAGTCTTCTCAGTTAATCATACCTAAGCTTGCACAACAAAGGCAAAACAGAAAGCTCACCTCTGTTGTGACGGTTCAATGAAGACAACTAAGATAAATCATCACAATAGACCTTCATTGATCATACAAACAAAGGCAACAATCTTGCTCGCCTCCATTTATTATACCATTACAGGGAACCATACTACTCACCTTCTTTGATTACATGAGGTGAGACAAGTTCTAGTTTGCCTTCGTTGATCTTATACAAGTTGTCTCCATTGATGACATTGTTATAGTGATAGGTTGGACGTATTTTTTGTTTCATTATCTTCTTACTTCACCTTTATCCTTACCTTTCTTCAATGAAAGAGTTCTCAAGCTTCCCAATGTTTGGAAGTTTGTTTTCACACAATTGATAGATATATTAGATCATAATTATCAATAGATCTTAACGATTCTTAGAATTTAAAAAAATTCAAAAAGATAAGTGGATATAAGTGGATTATAGAGAGAATGAAGAATCTTAACTTTGGGTTCTTGTGGAAAAACCCATAAAATGGGACCCATTAGTTTTTCCTTTATAATTATGATATGTCAAATGTATATTTTAAATCTTAATATTTTAAAAGCTAATAATGATATAAATAGACTAAATATATCAAAATTCTTGAAATATCATCCTCTACGAAATGAGATTCATATTGATTATGTTTTTTCATATTTTTAAAAATACGTATTTGAAGTAAATTAGTACTTAATACTTGTATTTTGGTGATATGAAAATGTAATACTAAAGTATACATAAAATTTATAATATGTATGAATATATTCATATCAAAATTCATTATAATATTTTATCCTAAATAAAAGGATTAGTTAAGATTATGTCTTATATTAGTAATGGTAGTATTAATCATCATGAATGTTTTTTTATTCTTATAATAATTAATAAGCATATTCTAACATGATATGGTAAATAGATAGAGTTAAGAATCAAATAATGTATTCTCTAATGTTGCTAAGAAATACATGGTTCTTAAAATGTTGACAAGCATTGTTGAAGATTTGGCAAGAATTAATATAATAAAAATGATAAACAATGCATAAACATAGATAAGATAAAAAAACTATTTTAATACTTAATATAGTCTAAGATAAAACAAAAATGTGACATATTGCATTTTGATATTATAAAGTAATTAAATATATACACATTTAATACGATAACTAGAAAATCGGGTAATAATAAAAAATTACATTAGTAATACATTTTATTTTATTTTTTGTTTCATAAATATAATAATCTTTAATCATAAATAAAAATTATTTTAAGATTTTTTGTGTATTACTGACAATAACAGTGATAATAATTAAATATCAATGTTTATTTCCTTTAATAATTAAGAAAAAAAAGTAAAATAACAAGAGAGATTTAAGAAGCAAAACAGTGGATTCTGGTAAAAAGTAGAAATAGTCTAAAATATGATATAACCAAGAGAAAGTGCAAAAGAAGAGAGTGGTAATTAGGGATGGCAATGGGTGACGGGTGCCCGTTTCACTCGATCACCCGACCCACCCGCAAAAAACGGGTGAAAAACGGGTGACGGGTGAAACGGGTTCGGGTGACGGGTCGGGTGAAAAATTTTCACCCGGTCACCCGATCCATTCACCCGACCCGTCACCCGCATACATATATATTTTTTAAAAAAATACATATTTCATGGTTATTTCTCTATGTTTTGAGTATGTTGTTAACATTAGTTGATATGGTATGTCTTATTAACAAATATGGATATTTTT
>CM041782.1:69247288-69272727 GCA_023374045.1 Limonium bicolor | reverse complement strand
TAGAACAGACGAGAAAGACTCCAAGTTACTCTGAATGAATTCGCCTCAACAACAGAAGAAACGTATCGCTATAGGTATTGGAGAAGAGAGAAAAGATAGTGAAGGTGTCTAGTTATGTTTGAACGGCAAGGAAGTTGTGATTTACGGCTCTCAGAGTAGGAGTAATTAGGGTAACTAGAAGGTCAAATGAGTATTTTATACGAGCAGCAGTTATAAAAGATAAGATCGGCTAGTAACTCTCTAAGTAACTTAAGGATATGGCATAAATTTAAGAAACGATCATGGCGTAAATACAGGAAACAGGTACTGACCCACTCACCTCTACCGGAACCTAGCATGTACATCTTCCGGAAGCAACCTATCTGAAGAACCAACCTCTCCCCGAATAACATTTAGTGCTAAGATGAAGGCAACCTAGAGAACTATAATTTCTGGGGTATTGCATTCCCCCCCCCCCCCTTAAACAAAGCTTTGTCCTTGAAGTTGCAACCTCACAACTTAACCATAAAGATTCTCCCCTCAATTCTGTTTGTGAATTTCATTCAATACACATACTTAAAACATTGCTCAAATCACATGTGAACATACCATACTTCAAAAGAAACAGTCATATTCCAAAGGAAACAGTCGTCTTCACCCATATCAGTTGACAACAATCTCACATAGTTATCATCAATCTACATAAAACAATCACCCAAAATTATCGAAGACATTTCTAACATCTGGAACAATGATTACCTGATTCCTCCCCCCCCCCCCCCCCTTAAAAGAAGTTATGTCCCGTAACTTAATTCATTACCTGATCGAACAAGTGAGGATACTTCTTCCTCATATCCTTCTCCGCTTCCCCCACCTCGTGATGGAGCCATCTTAATACTCGCGTGGTAACTGTTGTAGTAGGAAAACTCTATCAAGTGCAATTCATTAATCCATGATCCATGGAAATCTATCACACATGCTTGAAGCTTGTCCTCTAAGGTTTTGATAGTCCTTTTGGTCTGACCATCTGATGCTGGATGGAACGCCGTACTAAGGTTCAACCTTGTCCCCATGTCCTTCTGGAACTGCTGCCAAAATGTTGCCAAGAATCGAGAGTCCCTGTCCGAAACAATAGTTTCTAGAACACCATGGTACCGAACCACATTCTTGATGTAGGTATCTACCTAATGCTCCATAGTCCAAGTAGGTTTTATGGGAATAAACTTTCAGTCTTAGTCATCCTATTTAAAGAAATAATTGAAACCCGATTATATCTGACACTATTACAACCCGAACCCGATTTGACCCGAACCCGAATGACCCGAACCCAAAATGACCTGAAAGTTTAATGACCCGAACGGATATTAACCCAAAACCCGAACGGATAACCCGTTTGCTAGGTCTACCTAGGTGATAGAGATATAGTCATAACATATTTTTACTGCTACAAGTTTTTGGCGATGTTGTCTGGGACCTCTGGCATGGTTAACTGACAATTTTGTTTTATTTAATTGAGATTTTAATTTTGCTTTTCTTTTAGTTTACTTCTGTTTAGTTTTGCTTTGCTTTTTCTTACTTGCTTATATTTTGTTGTATTTTTTAATAGATTGACCTTAGTTTTATTTTAATTAGGAACTCTGTTTCTCTTTAACTTTTATGATTTTCTCTAGTTTGATCAATTTATTAAATTTTTGTTGTTGCAATTTTGTTATTTTTATTTTCATTTTCATTTTTACTTATTATTATTTTTGTTTTTATTTATTTTGGAAATTTTCTTTTGTTCTATTTTGCTTTAGTTATGTTTGTTTTTGTTAGGATTTGTGTCTCTTTTTTTTTTTTGTTTTTGTAGTCTGAGTACTGACGATGGAGAGCAGCAAGGATGAGGTGAGAAGACTGTTGGCCGAATTGGAATGGAAGCGTATGCCGGAGGAGATATCTTCTTATCAAAGATTGGTTGAGGAGTATCAACCACCTCAGCAATCAAATCAAGAATCTTATTGGTGGGAGGTTGAGGAGACTACTTCATAGTATAAAGAAAATCAGTTGGAGTATTATTATTTCAATAAGAACAAACAACAGCTTACATAGAGGCTAGAAGAATTACTCCCGAGTCAAGCCGAGCCGGTAGAAGAGATTCCAGTGGTGACTTCGAGGAGTAAGGATCGATTCGAGCTAGATACTTTTGAAGCTACGGTGTCTGATGAAGAGATGGAGCAACTTATCAGGAAAATGTTATCCGACAAAGATTTGGAGCGATTGTTTGGGAGTTTCAGTTCCCCCCTTCTCCAATTCCAACTCAAACGGAGCAACCGAGCCAGTAGAAGCACCAATTATGATTAATTTCATAGAGGACGAAGAAATTGAAGTATCTACTGTAATTATCTGCCAACACGATTTTTCAATTGAGCCTCACTAACCGAAAGACAATATTTATATCCTCAAATCTAAGGAGAAAAAACCACCACCAAGTTGTCAACAACTTGAACCTCACCTATAAGAGCCTCACCAACAGGAAGAGGATGTTTATGTCCTCGAATTTGAGGAAGAAGAGTCATTCGCACCTAGTCTTCTATTAGAATTTAGTTACTGGCAGTACCTCCTCAAACACTAGGTTTCATGAAGTATTCATTTTCCTATTTTATTTTCCAAGGTAACGTTTTGTTTTGATCCATGTGGTTTGGTAATGCTTGCTAATCACTTCATTTTCCGACGAAGCCACTATCTACTTTTATTTTTGATCTGGGATAAGGATAACGAAGCGGGAGTCTAGCCAAAGACTATAAAGACGGGCAGCTAACTGGGAGGAAACTCAGCGCTGTTAGTAGTTTTATGTTATTTTACTGTTAGTTTCTTTTAGTCAGATGAAGAACTTGCCTCTCTTGTGACGAACCAACGAAGGCAACTAAATTAAGTCACCTCAGTTAATCATGCCTATGCATGCGCAATATAGGCAAAACAGAAAGATCGTCTCTGTTGTGACGGTTCAATGGAGGTAACCAAGATAAATCGCACTAGTAAATCATACCTAAGCATACGCAACGAAGGCAAATGAAGAACTTGCATCTTTTGTGACGAACCAACAGAGCGAACTAAATTAAGTCTTCTCAGTTAATCATACCTAAGCTTGCACAACAAAGGCAAAACAGAAAGCTCACCTCTGTTGTGACGGTTCAATGAAGACAACTAAGATAAATCATCACAATAGACCTTCATTGATCATACAAACAAAGGCAACAATCTTGCTCGCCTCCATTTATTATACCATTACAGGGAACCATACTACTCACCTTCTTTGATTACATGAGGTGAGACAAGTTCTAGTTTGCCTTCGTTGATCTTATACAAGTTGTCTCCATTGATGACATTGTTATAGTGATAGGTTGGACGTATTTTTTGTTTCATTATCTTCTTACTTCACCTTTATCCTTACCTTTCTTCAATGAAAGAGATCTCAAGCTTCCCAATGTTTGGAAGTTTGTTTTCACACAATTGATAGATATATTAGATCATAATTATCAATAGATCTTAACGATTCTTAGAATTTAAAAAAATTCAAAAAGATAAGTGGATATAAGTGGATTATAGAGAGAATGAAGAATCTTAACTTTGGGTTCTTGTGGAAAAACCCATAAAATGGGACCCATTAGTTTTTCTTTTATAATTATAATATGTCAAATGTATATTTTAAATCTTAATATTTTAAAAGCTAATAATGATATAAATAGACTAAATATATCAAAATTCTTGAAATATCGTCCTCTACGAAATGAGATTCATATTGATTATGTTTTTTCATATTTTTAAAAATACGTATTTGAAGTAAATTAGTACTTAATACTTGTATTTTGGTGATATGAAAATGTAATACTAAAGTATACATAAAATTTATAATATGTATGAATATATTCATATCAAAATTCATTATAATATTTTAATCCTAAATAAAAGGATTAGTTAAGATTATGTCTCATATTAGTAATGGTAGTATTAATCATCATGAATGAATTTTTTTATTCTTATAATAATTAATAAGCATATTCTAACATGATATGGTAAATAGATAGAGTTAAGAATCAAATAATGTATTCTCTAATGTTGCTAAGAAATACATGGTTCTTAAAATGTTTGACAAGCATTGTTGAAGATTTGGCAAGAATTAATATAATAAAAATGATAAACAATGCATAAACATAGATAAGATGAAAAAACTATTTTAATACTTAATATAGTCTAAGAAAAAAAAATGTGACATATTGCATCTTTTGATATTATAAAGTAATTAAATATATTACACATTTAATACGATAACTAGAAAATCGGGTAATAATAAAAAATTACATTAGTAATACATTTTATTTTATTTTTTGTTTCATAAATATAATAATCTTTAATCATAAATAAAAATTATTTTAAGATTTTTTGTGTATTACTGACAATAACAGTGATAATAATTAAATATCAATGTTTATTTCCTTTAATAATTAAGAAAAAAAAGTAAAATAACAAGAGAGATTTAAGAAGCAAAACAGTGGATTCTGGTAAAAAGTAGAAATAGTCTAAAATATGATATAACCAAGAGAAAGTGCAAAAGAAGAGAGTGGTAATTAGGGATGGCAATGGGTGACGGGTGCCCGTTTTACCCGATCACCCGACCCACCCGCAAAAAACGGGTGAAAAACGGGTGACGGGTGAAACAGGTTCGGGTGACGGGTCGGGTGAAAAATTTTCACCCGGTCACCCGATCCATTCACCCGACCCGTCACCCGCATATATATTTTTTAAAAAAATACATATTTCATGGTTATTTCTCTATGTTTTGAGTATGTTGTTAACATTAGTTGATATGGTATGTCTTATTAACAAATATGGATATTTTTTTAGCAAAAAACTTAGCTTATATAGGTGTTACAAAATACAAATATATGCTAGAAAAAAAACGGGTGACGGGTTCACCCGTTTCACCCGTGGGTGATGGGTGAAACGCGGGTGAAATACGGGTGAAACACGGGTGAAATGCGGATGAAACGGGTGAAATGCGGGTGAAACGAGTGAGAAATACATACTAGAAAAAATGGGTGACAGGTGGTGATTTTTCAGGTGACGGGTCGGGTCAGGTGATACGGATAAAAAACGGGTGACGGGTCGGATGGAGCGTCACCTGACCCGAACCCGACCCGTTGACATCCCTACTGGTAATAACCCTGGACTCTCTAACAACCCAAAGTAATAACCCCACCCACCCACCCACCCACCCCAATTGAAACACTGAACCAACAAACAAACCCGGTCCATCTCTACAGCCAGAACTTCTCCTGGACACGCCCCCCTGCACCTGCACCAAAGGGCATCAACTTAAAGGCCGACCACGAGTTCACCATTACCGTTGGACGAACAGGCACCAATCTCTCTATTTCACAATCATCAGAGGAGCACTGCAGGAGGGTGCATCCTAAGTGTCTTGGTGATGATGCAGTGGAGGAGGCCGACTCGTCAATTAGCCGTTGATGTTCCACAATTTCATCGATCTCGGATTGTTCCTTCTTCAGAATCGCTTATTGCCCTGCACTGGTTAGTCTTTAGTCAGTGCACCTGTATCTTATAAATACTCCCTTCGTACAGAATATAGATACTGCACAGATATTCGATAACTCTTATACCTGATCAATAAAACACATTCTTTATGTTCTTCGTTCTCTCTTTACCACGTCACCGTTTGGATTCGCTGGATGGCTCATGAGAAGGGCTAGTGGCCACAACATTGTCCCGCGATCAGCATCAACTGAGAAAGAACTCGATTACTATTTAGGGCAAATCAAATAACACCGACTTAACTCTTACATAACCTTTCTAGTCCTACCTTACACAGACATTACACGGACATCTTACTTGAGACCGTTCTTGACCTCTTCTTACAACATTTTCCTTGCTTCTATTAAGATACGGCGCATCAACTCTTACATATGCATAATTGAATAAGCAAGTATTTGAGACAGCGATCGTATTGCAGATGTGAAACAAAAGATTCGCAGAATGGGGGATAATAATTGAACGAACATACAAGCGCGAACGCCTTTGATAATTTCGTCGGGGTAGATTTTGGGATTTTTTTTTTTTTTTTGGAGGAGCAGCAGCATGGTCTCAATCAGCGAACCATGGCTTCTCCCATTTATTTCAGATATTTCTCGTTCCATTCTTCCACTGAGCTGATCCACCAGAGCCTGAAAAAATATATGGATCCTAACAAACACGGCCCACTCTTTAGGTCACCTTATGGGGCCCACTTGTTACAATGGTTATTAAACACTAGTGGCTCTTAATAAGTCTTTAGGGAGAGTTTTCCATTTAGCCCATTATAGGTCTCGCTACATATAACACTCTCACCTAGGGAGTGGCCGGGACTTGGTAGTGCTTAAGAAAGTGGCCTTAGTGACTCTTACTCCTATTGAAATGATCTTTTAAGAGGGTTACTCGGAATTCTACGAGGTTGGGTTTGCCGGTTGCCAAGAATATGATTTTCACAAGTGGCCAACCAAAAGTAGATGGACTACCTTTGTGTAGAAGAACATGTAGGAGAAGGTTTGATCTTTATTTCATTTATGGAATCACATTTTGGACTTGCTTACTAACCTATGGCTCGGTCATTTGCTCCGGTTGTGAGTATTGGATACTTGTTCATTAACATGAGGTGTATTAGAATATCGGGAATGCTCTATCCTGTAGCAATTTATCTCTCATGTTTTGCATCTTCTCGTCAGATGTATTTAGCATTTTCAAGTTATCAAGAAAGTGGCCTTAGGCTTTTTCTGACCAAGTACTATTACTACTTCCTTTTCTTTATTTCTAATTTCCTTGCCTGTAGTTCATTTTATGTCTTTTAGATGTTAGATGCTAGAAGCAACTGTAATAGAAGATTAAGGGGTGTAATTCTCTTCATAAATCAAAGAGCTGAGACATAATGATTTCTCTGTTTCCTATCCACTTTTTCCCTTCCTAGATTTCATAATCAAGGCAGATTCTGCCTTTCTCTATCTCAACTCTTGAAATCTTAAGCCCTTGCAGAAACATAGTTCAGATGGTTCTGTTAAAGACCATGGCTATGCTGCTCCCTGACATTAAATTGATGAAATTGTTTGTTGGTTGCCTAGCGCTAGTTCCAGAGATGGCATACTTCAGTTGCACGTTAAGAATCCATGGACGTATCTGAGCCAGAGGCGGATCTAGGAGGGGGGCCGGGGGCACCGGCCCCCCCGAAACTTTTGAAAATTTGTCGAATTCTCTTATAAATTTTTGAAAAGTACAAAATGATAATGTTTTAAAGAAGAATAGTGTCAAAAAAAATTTTTGCCCCCCCGAAACAAAACTCCTGGATCCGCCACTGATCTGAGCTTGAACTTGGACTTCACTGCTCATAAACAGGGTAGATCTTCTGTTCTTTAATAAATTTGAAATGCTAGGAGCATGCATGCAAAGACGGGGAAATTTTGTTTTTGTCACAGTGAAATGTTTCTTGCCTCTTGTGCTTGGAGTTGGACCGACTGTCTCATTAAACTGAGGAGAACTTGAATATTGTTCGTACTTCATCTCATTTTGAGATCTCCTGAGCCGGTGGTTACTGAAACTGACTGTGTACTATTATTTTAGAAGAAAAGATAAGCACCCACTGTGGATCAGAACAAGCAGGACTGAATAAGTTGGTCTATCCTCTGATTCTCTTGTATGGAGCTAGGGCTTGTTCTTCTCACAATCTCTTTACTGGTTGTCTACTCATTACATTAATATCAGGTTAATATATGAGTTCTCGGTGTGACCATTTTTGGAAATAGGCCTTGGATACAGATAAAACTCAAGGACTAGCAACTTTCTCTGTCGAACAAAGCTAGTCTGCTGTTGTTTTTCGGTGTCTCATTGGACTCCAGAGTCATCGGAAGTACAACTTCATCGATGAAAAAAGAATCCATAATCATCGAATGAAAGTAAAGGCAGCAATCCATGATACATCTCCGTGAGTTCAGTCAAACAATAACAAAACCCTCATTCCTGATCATTGAGGGATCAAGGCATGACTGCAAGCTGATGACTTGCATCTTCAGCCTGCTAATACAAACAATTGACTCATTCTAACTTTTCTATTATAGAACATTACATACGAGAGGGGAAGTTTGGTGAAAGAATGCAAATAGGGAATGGACAATCTAATGCGTATCTGCTGAGGAGCAAGGGCATCTGAATCACTCTGCTGCAGATTTCTATTTGACAATGGGACAGACTCGTCTGTTTGATGAGAAGTTAGGATAAAAAAGAATTCTCACACAGATGTAGAGTTCGGCAATTCTTATTTAAGGGGTGTACAACCTTCTCACTTTATGAATCATCCTTCTACAAATAGGACATACTCTGCTCTCTCCTTCTAGGATCCTGCGAAGAGAGAAAAGAACCAAGCAGGCATCAGAACCAATTTATCCAGACCTTGTAAATCATTAACCAGATTATTGCATATTTCTCTGTTGTATATTTTGTCCTCCCACTGTTAATTTACCTCAGAGCACAATCATGGCAGGTTGCACAATGACCGCAGGGAACAAAGAAGCAATTCCGTGGCTCATCATAACATATTACACAGATCTTCCCATCATACAGCTCATCTGAAGAACCATCCGAAGATGACCCGACTTCAAGGTCTTCTTCACCTGTGCCGTAAGTGAACCTTGTGGGTTTCTTGGGCATTAGAGGATCTGTCTCACTCTGCTCTCCTCTCTCTGGCACGGTTACTGTATGATAAGTTGTGGTGGTCACCTCTTCTCCATCGTTCTCACTGTTGCACGCTCCAAGGTATTTCAGTATCAGAAAGATGATGATCACTATGCATCCTGCAAAATGAAAAAATGAAGATCTGGTACAAAAATTCAATATTTACTTGTGTTTGTGAGTGTCTGTATGCAGGTGAATTATGAAGTTTACGATAATGATGATTGGCGACAACAGCATACCTAAGATTGCAACGTATGTGACAATTCGAGACACAAATGAGAGTTCAATATACCATCCAGCAAGATCACCCTGCACCAATAAGCCAAAACTGTGACATGAGTATCCAAGTTTCCCTTTTCTTTGCATAAAAGAGGGAGAAGAAGATGACAATGTAAATGATGATTAATGAATAGAGACATCATCGATATCTGTCAGAGTTGGTAATGGTATGTACATACATTGTTGGGTGTAGTTAATACAACATATTGAGTGTTGGGGAATCGGAGGTTGAGTCGACAAGATCCGTCCGTGGTTGAACACACACTACTCGCTTTCGTAGTGTCATACATCTTTGAAGTGACATTAACATTCATTGTCATTATAGTGCTTTTGGGGTTTGAGTTTAAGATGCTAACGTAGTACTTGTCGCTCTCTGTAATAACATATTCCACCTCTTTACCTGGAGAAAAAAGAGGAACTGTTTTGTTACATTTCGTGTGAACATTACCAAGCAATCTTATAACTGCATAAAGAGACTCAAAACTAAGCAGTGTAATAAGATTCAAAAGCTGAGTACATCAAATAATGTCTTCACAATGATGAACAATTACCTTCTACCTGATGCCCTGAGGCAGCAAATGAAGATGGTGTCAATGTCTCAAAGTTCCTTTCGCCTGTGGCGACATAGCATCAAGTGTATTAATGAGTATCTGTTATGAATCTGAATTCACTATTTTCAATGAATTGAAGTTAATTGAACTAAAGAAACATATAATTGAATGAATAAACTGATCCCCTACTCAAACTACAAGCAGTCACAACCAACCTTTAATAACAACAATCTGAAGATGATCCACAAGACTGGTATGTGCTTCCCATCTCATATGAATCCTAGACCCCTCATTCAACCATAAGGAGAAACCCTGAAGAAGACAGACCCACCCAAAATCCTAAATCATCAGTTTCTACAATTATGAACCCTAATGAAACACCCTTTTTGTTTTTGTTACAATTTCCACAATCTATATATACCTGTCGGTTATAAGACGAAACAATCAAGTACTTGGAAACAGTCCAGTTGGTCTCCAAACTGAGCTGAGGTTTTTCACGATCAAACCCGTAGATCAGAACTCCCTTCTTGGCGACGTCTGTGACCTCAACCCTCTTAACGAAGATGGGACTAGTTTTCAATAGCCTTGATGAAGTGGGTCCGAGCAGCATCCGAGAGTTTCCATAGTATCCGAATTGCAAGCTTATTGAAACTGAAATTTATAGTTTTGGCCAGAGAAACACCCACCCAAAAAGAAAAGAAAATAGGACGTTTTGTGGTTGAGATTGTTAGGGATAACAGGAATCAATTAAAGTATCGAGAAGAAATAGGGGAAAGGATTACATGCCACATATCCAAAGTGTTAGCGGAGCAAGCAGCCTAGCCCAGCTCTCCTGTTGCCAACGTGAGGCTGGTGTCGTGGAGAGACCTTGTCCTGATCTGAACATTGGTTCGATCTTTGGATGAGAAGTCGGAGGATGTGGGCGGAGGAAAGGAGAGAGAAAGAAGAGAAGTGAACGAAGAACAAATGGTCTATGGGAACAAGGGAGCTAGCACGTAGTTGTGGAGGAAAGGTGGACTAGTAGATGGATGATGGGTGCTCCTCTGCTTCCTCCTTAATGCTTGAACTGCTGAGACGAGTTGTTTGTGGCGCGGTTTTGAACGGCAAGTTTCTTTCTCTTTATTGTATATTCGATCTGTTTTGTTTTGAACGTTAGGTATTTGGGATCACGTCACGCTCACGTGAAAGTGGAGCACGGTTTTGAGTTTAATTTGTTGAACTCCTACACTCTATTGTGTTTTCACTCCGCACAGTTAAAATTTTAAAAATTTTATGATCTTGTCCCTATTTTAATATTTTCTAAAAATTATCATATTTACACACAATTTGTAACATATTATGAAGCGCATCCAAAATTTATTGCGTGCAGTCAGAATTCCAATACGCTCAGTCGGAAAATGATCAATTTAAGTGCAAACATAGGCAAAATTAAAAACAAAAACACATATATCAGAAAAATTATCAGCACAGTAGACCATGACAAAGTAGACGAAAAGACGAACGCGTCGACTCAAACGGATCGAAAAAGGAACTATAACAAAGAAGATATGACGATTTTAAGATCGGAACGGCGTTGGCGCCAACAGAGAAGGGCCGGCGCCGGCGCGGCGCGTCCTACCTTACCGGCGCGTGCCGGCCCTTCTCTGTTGGTGCCAGTGCCGGGTTCTGA
Organism: Limonium bicolor; assembly: GCA_023374045.1. Taxonomy (NCBI): domain Eukaryota; kingdom Viridiplantae; phylum Streptophyta; class Magnoliopsida; order Caryophyllales; family Plumbaginaceae; genus Limonium; species Limonium bicolor. Next base: position 69,261,501 of record CM041782.1, on the reverse strand, counting down.
TCTTAAAATTATCATATCTTCTTCGTTATAGCTCCGTTTTTTGATCCGTTTGCGCCGATGCGTTCGTCTTTTTGTCTACTTTGTCATGGTCTACTTTTCTGATAATTTTCCTAATATATGTGTTAATACGTCGATCAGTCATTACGAATCGTAAACCCTAATACTACGTACTTTAAAACAAATACCACATATGACGTGCAAATAATCAGCAAAGCAGATCATCACAAAGTACACGAAAATACGAACACAACGGCGTAAATGGATCAACAAACAGAGTAATAACGAAGAAGATATAGCGGTTTTAAGAACGGACTCCGACGCAGGCGCCGACAAAGAAGGGCCGACGCCGACACCCATATTAAAGGGAGCGCGCCCGCGCGCATATAACAGTGTCGGCGCTGGCACCGATATCAAATGGGGCACACCGGCGCCCACGTAGAGGGGGAGGCTCCGGCGCCGGCCTTCGTCTGCTACTTAGAAACTCGTTTTTGGCTTTTCTCATACATTTTTAAACAAATTTGACTACATTTGTACATAAATTACTAAAATAATAAGGAAAATACCTCAAAATGGGCCCCTCGTGAGTACTCCTCGCTGCTAACATCATCCGCACAGGGGCGGAGCCAGAAATAAATGTTGAGGGGGGCGTTCGTAAAATTACAAATAATTAGGGGGGGTTTTTGTAAAAATTTGCTAAAAAAAATTTTTTTTACACTATATTTTTATGTAATTTAACAAAGTTGGGGGGTGTTTTGCTCCCTCCATCCCCCCTCTGTCTACGCCCCTGCATCCGCATACTCTTCTTGCATTTCCGAAAAGCCATCTTCGTTATTTCCTCCAACTTTTTTACTCTTCTTCTTACCGAGGAGTTTTTTCTTCAAACTTTCGAAAACTATATCCTCTCTTTATCTCTCTAACTATAAGATTTCTGAATTTGAATATGATTTCATAACGTATGAACTTTTTATATAATGAATTTGGGCGCATCTCGTAATATGTCACAAATTATGGGTAAATATAGTAATTTTTGAAAGATATTAAAGCAGGGGCAAAATGGTCATTTTCTGACTGTGAGAAGTGAAAACATGACTGAGCGTATTGACCCTCTTAATTTGAAATGCCACGGTTAATTACATCCTCACCCATGAGGTTTGGATTAATTATACAGTCCACCAATGCGGTTTACATATAGTTAAATTTTCACCGTTAGAATTGCCCGTTTGACACCTGTCACCAAAGTCCATACTTCCGTTAGTTTTGCTGGTGTGGCAAATATGCCTATGTGGACTATTGACTCTCAGATGAATCCTCATCATACATTCAGTTGACTCTCTTGACTCATTTAGTTTGACTCTCTTACTCCCGCCTCCCCATCTTGGATTGGCTTGCCCCAAATCGTAACCCTAATTTACGCATCACCTTCCCCGTTTCTCCTTGGTTATCTCTTCTCTATTGTCCTTCTTGAACGCGTAGCTTGGTTGGCGTCTTCATGGAAGATGATTGCATTGTCTCGTCACTTTATTTATTTAACCGCTGCCCTGCTTACATTGAGTTTGATGGAACTCTTCTTATTTGTTCTTCTACAAGTTGTTGTATGTTCTAAATCTATCTGTTTTTTGAAATTTTAGGTGTGACACTTGTTGGAAATCTTCTTATCTTACTGTTGGAACTCATCAACATTTTCTCTTTGTTGTTCGGGATGATGAAAGTCTTTGAGCAGAATGAACTCTTTGTATCTTGCATGTGTAGTTTAGACTAGAGAGACCGACACAGTATGGCTAAAACTCTTCTTATCTTGTGGTGTATCTGGAATGAACCATTGGTGTTGATCTGAATGATTGGTCAGTTTATGTGTTAGATGTAACAACAGTTCCTGTTGTTCTATGCAACATGTTGTTATTGAGATCTATGCAACATGTTGTACTTAGTAGATTGCTACTAAACCACACATTACAATGTCATTGATAAGTTGCAAGAATAGATTGCCATTTCATATATTTTTATCAAACCGCCACTTTGATAGTTAACCACTGTTTACTATATATGTAGTAGATTGCCATTTCATATGTTGCGTTATCAGACCGCCACTTTGATAATTAACCACTACAGTTACGTATGTTGCAGATTGCCATTTCATATGTTGCACTATCAGACCGCCACTTTGATAATTAACCACTGCCATTACTGATATGTAGCCAATTGCAATTAAACAACAATAATATCATTGATAAGTGTTATTAAATAGATTACCATGTTGCATTAACACTTTGAATAGCATAAGAGAACAACAACCTTATTAAACACTTTGATTGCCAACAGATTGCCATTAAACACTTTAAAAGTACAAATTTATAAGATAAAATACAACCTTGTTGTCTTGATTGTCTTTCTAACTGAACAAACTACAGGTACATAAGAGAGAGTTACATGTTTATTACTAAACCAACTTCAGATACATAAGCGCAAGTGAACCCAATATTACATAAGCAATAACTAAAAGCTTATTAACTTCAGTCTTCAAATCAGCATTGTCTCTTTGAAAATGCTTCTCAACTCCTAAGCTCATCTCCAAGCCTTCTTAGTTGTGTTGAATGATCACTTTAGAATCGGACCATTAGAATTGACCCCCCGCTATAAACATCATGCCTTAATAGATGCTTATTGTGCTCCTCCTCATACCACCAGACTACATTAGCACAATCACATCGATAACCCGAGACTTTACAAGTGCACTTCACATTAACGAATGTGAAGTGGCTGTTACTGCACCTATATCTGTTGTTTAAGGACGACTTAGTACTGAAACATCTCATTCAGATCAACAACAAATGATAACATGAGAAACAACACAATCAACAAAGAGTAATCAATGACGTATACGAAGCTCGGATTAGGGTTGTTGCCCCATCTTCATAGCTATAAATGGTAACGCCAACAGATCACACAACAAAGTGGAGTAATTCCAAAGTTCTTACAAATGAATAGGAGCAAAGAAGAATACCAATGTTGCTTCAACAAACGGTTTAATAAGAAAATTGGTACCGCTACAACACTATTGCATTCCAAAATTAGAAACTAGCATACTGAAGAAGGCTAGTGTAAAAATCATAATGGACACAATCCTCACAGGTAGTGTCAATCGACCAAAATCAAAAAACAAACAAAACTAGGGTTCATAGCCAACCCAAGCAATCAGAAACACCCAAACAATTATCAATTCAACACTACCAAAATGTGAGAAAGCCTATCATATTTTCACTGGAAAAACCGATGTGCAAACCCTAGAAGCAGGTATCAAAAAATCATTTACCAGATTGCTAGGGTTAAAAGTACAAACATAGAAGTTGCATATCGATCTCAACTGTTAAATGTGACAGCAATCAGATACGAAAACATACACCACAGGTTGGAATCGACACTACATTCCAGGTTGTTGGTTCTAAGTGAAATGCAGCAAGCATGGGCAGCAAAGATACATGTTGAAGAAATGAAGTGACGGGAGAATGCAAAACCCAAAGACGTAGTCAAGCCGAACAAACCGATGAACAACAGTTAGCATTGTTGCCTAACTCATTAACACCCAAGTATGATTGATCATTGACGGGTGGCGTAGTCAACAATGTTGAACGAAGCATTGACATGGAAGCGCTGGATAAACAGGATAATTACCCAACTTAGACACCGTAGGGCGGATGCCTAATGCGAGCTGAACCTCTGTAACACCCCAACTCAATCCAAATGTGGTCTCGCAACTTAACAGTATATACATAAACATGTCACAGCGGAATTCTTTACAATCCAGGACCTTGCCACGGTCTGACTACAGATATACCGAACATTAGTACAACAATCTTAACCATATACTCACCTTCGACAATCCCCTCACATCATACATCTTACTAACTCAACTTGCCATACGAGTGTACAGGCACAACTCGTAGGGGCCACACTAAACCCTTAACAGCTGTATCTTCTTACTCTCGCGTCGGCCGCTTCCTGATATTCACCTGTGTAGTAAAAGAAGCCCCCGAGGGGGTCAGCACGAATGCTGGTACGATCCTCTCATGGCCCCCAAGCTAACGTGGCTACAGACTAATTGTCGATAGCATGGAGGTTGATTATATGCAAAACAATAGAAAGTGCAGTAAACAACAACGCAGATATGAACAATCAAAGTTCACACACAATGAACGACTTAAATGCGTTCCCTTAATTAGAGAGTAGTATTAACTCCTTAAGTAATGTTCTCTCTAATCTTAGTCCATCCTTATCTTACCTCAATCTGATTTATCTTAATCTTAGAAAACACCATCCTTTAATCAGGAGTGGATGTAGCTTATCTTAATCTTAATATTACAAAATCGTCCTTTAAAAAGGAATGATTGTAATTAACTTAATCTTAACTGAATCTTAATCTTAATAATACAATCATCCTTTAAAAAGGAATGATTGTAACTTGACTTAACCTTACCATCTTAATCTTAATCTTAATATACGAACCTTTCCTGGAAGGGATTGTTGTATCTAATTCGAACAGGATTTAGGTGATCCCACCGCACCATCTTAATGCCACCTACTCTGGACGGAGTCCAGCGTAGCTGAGCCGGCAACGGCCCCAGGCAACAAGTCCGAAGACAAGTATTAAGCGGAGGTCGAATCTGCTATAGATAACGACCCCCTTTCCTAGCCATGAATGAACGGAGATCGGTCCGGGTTTCCTCACTCAAGTTCCAGTTAGTAGTTATCTCAAGACCCGTTTGTGGTTAACCTTTTCGGTTAATATCGTCCCTCATTAGGGGGCGTCCTTAGTCTCACTCATTCTTACTAAACATTGGTTAGTAAGTTTCACGGTATGTTGTGTTAGTTTTCAAAACATCACAAACAATACAAACATATACATATATATTCCGGTTGCATGCTTTATCTGTTTAGTGAGCACACAAAAACAAATAGCACACAAGCGAGGGACACCTCGTTAGCAAGCAGGTCACAAGAAGAAACAATGTACCGTTCACCGTTGGTCGTTCGGCTGCGACTTCTTCGGAGTCCAAACTCCAAAGTCCTAAAACATTCATTCAGTTTTAGGTTGTTAATCACTTAACTTAATATGACTTACTTAATGTTAACTTACTTAATTCCTTAATGATCCCCACCTAACACCTCTTAGGTCTTTACTACTCAATCTTACAAACTTAATCTTAAACTTTCAAGTTTATACTTAAATTAACTTAATCTTAAGTCTTAGGGTCTCAATCATACTACCCTACCAAAGCATACCTTATTACCCATTGCCATTCTTAGAATTCAAAATTTCTTTTTTTTTATGCTCGACCGGACTTACCGACCGGACTTGCCAAGTCCGGTCCGTTCCAGTACCCTTTTACCGTTGGAAAACCACTCCGACCGGACTTACAAGTCCGGTCCTATGTCCGGTCGATTCCAGAGACTTATAATCCGTAAAAATTAATGCCGACCGGACTTGGTCTCCGGTCCCATGTCCGGTCCATTCCAGAAAGATTTTCCCTCCAAAACACAAGTCCGACCGGACTTGTAAGTCCGGTCCCCCAAGTCCGGTCGATTCCAGAAAACCTTTTCCCTGGTAGTGTAACAGAGCCCGACCGACTTGCAAGTCCGGTCCTAAGGCCGGTCGGCTCCTAAAACTTGTTTCTAATTCTTTTCAACTCCCAAACTTCTCCTCATATATCTTAATATGTATAAACCTCATTTGGGCACCTCAAATACACCTTAAGCCCTCCTTAAAATACCTTATATCATCCACCAAGATCCACCTTAGTCATTATGCATTTTCTTGTAATAATGCTACTCTTGCAATGCTTTCCTCTAGGTTCTAGGTGGGTGGGTTCATACTTAATGTAACCACTATGCCAAATGTTTTCCTCACCACTATAACATCATCCCAAGCATTTTCACCATCGAAAATCTTTTATGCATTTACTTAAGGTTCCTTCCTAAAGCTTAAGCTTCCATCCACCAACACCTTATTTCCTTCCTAGTTGTTTACCAACATTTGCTAAGTCCTAAATACTCAATTACATCTCTTGATTCTTAAACCTCCAAGGTAATGCCTAAGTCATTAGAACTCACACCACACTTTATCTCACCCCTTTTCATCAAGACAAACCTCTAAAACTTCCTAGTACTTCCTTAGTCATTAATTCCTCTTAGAACAGATTCAAATCACCTTAATCATTACCTTCTCCTTAATCTATGCACTTCTATATTCTATTCTCATGATTTTGGGTGTGCTCAAAACACTCACCATCCCTCTAACTTCTCCTAGACATCTCTAGGTCATCCTAAACCTCAGAAACTCCTTAGTCAACTCATTTCCACCCAATTTTCTTTTCATGCTCCCTAGTAAACCTAGGGCATATTAGCTCACCACTACCACTTCAACACTTGTGTTTTCTACAAATTTCGCCATAGCTCCTCTAGTATTTTATCATGACCCCAACACATTATTTTTCCGCATCATCCATCTCACACAATCAAGTTCTTCTCATCATATTCCTCACCCAAACCAACTCATTCACAACAAACTCAAATATTGCAATAATCTTAAATTGCATAGCACTAAGCTTAAATGACATGGCTCTTAGGCCCTTAAATGACTTAACTTAAACACTGAATTTCCCACATATATAAGCTTTCAACCTGCAAATACACCATCAATCTCATAGTAGTTATGATGCCCTTAAAATCCACCTTAAACTTATATTGCTAACTCATTCTCATTAGCTCCTTAATCACAAGTTCATAAGCTTGTTTAAGTTCTTTTTCTTAGGTTATATAACCCAATACACAATGTAAGCTCTAAGCCACATTGGTACTTATCTAAAACTCATTCCTATCTTAAATCACCATTAGGTAAGCATTTTACCTTGTTTTCTCAAGCTTATCTTAATCTCCTCCTTAGGCCTTCTTCTTGCATAGATCTCGGCCACCACTTAAATTCCCTTGCCAAGTTCTAATCAACATTCAAGGACTCATATAAGTACTAAACAATGCACTAACCTCAAGGAATTAAAAACCTAGGTTAGAAATGTGTTCTAAGGCATAAAAGTGGATGATTACCTTTGAAGTCTCAAGGTAGACTTTGGCATTGAATGAAATAGGACATCCACTAGTCCTTGGTAAATAAATCAAGTAAAACAAGGCATAAAAACAAGGCCCCATGAGTAGAAATTTTCGGCCATGTAGAAGAAATGGTGGTGGAAACTTGATTTTTCTTACATATTCTTTACCTTAAGGAATGGAGAAGCTAATGAGCTCTTCAAACTTGATTTTCCCCCATCAATGGAGTTTTCTCATGGCACCAAAATGGAGCTTTGAAAGATTTGAAAAGATAGAAAGATAGGTCCTGACCTAACTAAGACAAATAGCAATTTGTTTTGGATTTGGAGCTTGGAGTTGTATTTGGCAAGTGATTGAAGATGGAGAACCATTGAAGAGCAGCTCTCTCGGTTTTGGAACAGAGAGAAAGAAGAGGAAACCGTGGGTGAAGAAGAGAAATGAAGGAAAGAGGAGAAAAGTGAGCTAATATAAGAATTTTGCTTTAATAAAGCAAATAGTAACTTCTTTACTTATCTCTTCCTTCCTTTCTCATTGATGACTCATGTGGTGACTCCCCACAAAAAACCGGCCACCCTCTTAATATAAGGCTAACATGGTCTTTGGTTGACCAATTAATTGACTTATATTGATTAAAACTCAAACTAGTCACTAATAGTTACTATTCACTAATCAAGGCACATAATCGGGAAATTTTTGATTTCCCATTGATTTAGACCTCCTAATGTGATACTAATTAGTAACATTGATTAAAGAGTAATGATGGACATTTAGCCACTCAAAACTCAATTCTAAGACAATTTCTCAAAAATGTGCTTTAAGAATTCTTAAAGCACATTTTGTGTTTTAACTTGTTTTCAAGCTTGGTTTTCTTTGCTAATTGATTTAAAATGACCATTAGGATATTACTAAGGTCTTATCATGATATTTGGGTACTCACCCAAGTCTCTCCAAGCTTAGAGCACGTTTTTGCCCTGTTGCCTTTAAGGCACTTTCTTATGTTTTCCTTGGTTTAAATTGTCCACCAATCTTTCTAAGGCATATTTTAGCCTTAATACATCATGATTTGATGTTTACTTAGCATGCTTAGGTTTGGGGTATTTCAACCTCAATCGCCAAAGGACTCAAGTCTTTAAAAGTGGAAATATTTGCAACACTAAATGACGTCCGATCACCTGAACAAACTTCCACAGCGGGAAGCAGAATGCAGCAACTTACCGTGGAACCCGGTACTACATTTAATTTGTATCCTAACGGTTGAGAGAACTCAAAGAACCAGAAACTTAAGGGATAACCTATGGATGAGTAAGAGTACAAGAAGTGAACCGAGCACCGGCTCTACTCAATGACATTAAGCACTAAGAGCCTACGAGCCAAGGATGTTACCACATCAGAGTGCGAGGCGCAAAAGGCATAAGAGGACCTATTTAAGCCATGAGTGAACTACAACTCGTAGATATGAATGGTTTTGAAACCTATAACTTACATGTGGAAGGATTGCCAAATGAGTACCGGTGAGAATATAGAAATGATAAAATAGACGGAGACGGAGAACAAACCACTCCTTTTAGGGTGGGGATACCACTCCTTGTTGTGAGGCCTTGGAGTGGGAATAAACCCCTCAAAATGGGCTCTCACTTATTAGAGATAGAACATTCTTTTGTTAGAAAACGGAAACCGTAAACCTTGAGATTACCTTGGAACATTTCAGTCACACATAAATAATCAGGAAGGCTGCATAGACAGACCTCATATCCAACACCCAGGATTTAGGAAGAAGTAATCGTCAGAGATAAACATTGTGAGTGCACAATATGGCACGTCAAGTGACCAATGCTTAGAAGAGCTTGTGACTCAATGGATGACTTTTTCCGTAACCAGTTAAATTGCATGGTAAATAACATCATAAGGGATGGAAGAACGTGAGAGAGACTGACCTACTTGTGAAACCAAATTTGAAGTGAAACACCTTCATATCAAGAGATAACGATTTTATGACACGGTACGACAACCGCCAAACACCCGGAATTAGAGAACTTCCAGTGTGTTTACACCAGGAAGGGATTGAATATAAGATAATAAGTTAGAATAAATGATTGTGGAGTTGCACCATCAATGGGCAACAGAATAAAGGCGAGCTATCATGGTAGCAAAAGCCATAGAATAATACCTGTATAAATGGATTAAGTCATGATGCGCAGCAAGGCGGCCGTTATATATATATGTACTGTCAAATATTGACACGGAGACAATTAGACTTATGAGCTAAACCAAATATAAGTAAGGTAATAAAGTGGTAGACGAACTGTGCATTGACGTCAGTAGTCTAGACCATGTGAGGTAAGATTCCACAGGAAGCACACTGTATTCCTTAAGAAACTGGAAGTGCATTCCTAGTAGATCAACATGAGAAACGGGATGATAGGCTCTATAGAAAGAGACCTCAGTTATTAAAGGATCAAGTCCGTACTGAATACAGAAAGAAGCTAGAGCATGCCATATCTAAGGACACGGTAGATGGATTTCCCTTGATTAAGTTCAAGAAGAACAATAAGTGTTATTATGGAATGATGAAAGAGGAGATCGACAATAGAATACTTCATAATTAGTGATAGCTAAACGTGCGACGGACACTATGAGTATACTAAAACGAGATGTGGGACGACCGCACTCCACTGGAGCTTGCGGGCCTGGCAGACTCATTCATGAGTTAGTCGGGTAAGTAGTAATGTACCAGTAAGGTACCCCATGCATGTAAACGAGTAGTGTAAGGAACACGGGAAGTAGTCGACTCCGTACCACGATCAGCGTTGCAAGATCAGACAAGAGCAGCTAGCTACCTAGAACAATAGAAGAGAAAGACCGCAGTTAAGCCAACGACACAAAGGAATCAGAGAACTCATAGACAGAAAATAATTAAGAATTATGAAGTGCAAGGAGCACGAATTATTAAGTGCAGACATAGGACATGTCTTAAGACGTTAGAGATAAAACTGTAAAGGGCAATAAGCACTAAACAGTAATTATAGATTAAGTATCATCCTTAGACCAAAGATCAGTTGGAAAGAACATTTAGACACTTGAGAGAACACTAAGAGCATGAACATTAGATCTTCAGAGAGAATGAGATAAACAAGCTACAACTCGTTAAGGCCGTGTATAAATAAAGATAACACGTGTCCATTAAGAGACCTTTACTCCTAAAATATAAGGATGCAGAAGGATATACAATACATTAAAGGGATAAGAAAGGAAAACTGAGCGTATGGTTACCAGAGTCGCGCAACAGAAGCTAGTAGATCGATACCTTAAAGGCTTGATATACGTAATGAACGGAAAAGGAACGATGTATCTCACATCTTCCAGTTGAATAAAATATATGACTTATCGACCGAATGCCTTGTAGCATTAGAGGCTACACCGAACCCACTTGCGAGATTGGTACAAATACCGATAAGAATCCTTGATACGGAAACTAAACCATTAACATGGTTAAGACCCTCGGATCGGATAATAATGAGCGATAGACTACATGGAAGCCAGAATGCTCCATAAGACTTAGACACCTTGAACCGATGTTCAAGAAGGAAGTAATGTTGATTACGTGGGCGTAATCCATTTTAAGGGGGTAGAGCGAAAAAAACGCTTAGCGTATGAACTAAGATGTGCATAGCACAAAAGAATTGTTTTAATACATATGTATATATTCTAAGATTAATTATGGTTATTGCACACAGAAGATGCGAATACTATACGTATTAAGTACCTATCGTGTTAACACCGGTGTGAGTACAAGTTAAGAGAATTAGTGAAGAGGATTAGAGAGACTCAAGGGATATATGAGATAGAGTCGGTATGAAACTTTATATGAGATATGAATAAGGTAATGTTATGAGATAAGAATCAATATGAGTATGAGGTAAGAATTGGTATGAGCATGAGGTAAGTACTGGTATGAAACTAATACAGAACTTAGTAGGAATTAAAGTTCTGAGGTAATTACTAAGAGGTGAACTAAGAATGATTGATGGACTGAGTCCACACTTTGGAGATGTATTGATTATGACTAGAATGGCTAAAAGATAGAAAATTGGAAATGAGTGAATTATTTGTTGTTTAAATTGACGTGGGAGGTGAAACTTGATTTTCTAGGGATCAAGGGAAACCAAACACAAATTGGGGTGGAAGGATAGTTCAACACTGATGCTGATCACATCAGGGTCGGATGATTCCTGAAACTCCCTACAAGTGGTCACAACTAATCACGTTAAGAATAGACGTGTTAGCATAAAAGTGGAATTGGAGTTGATTGTATTTTCAATTAGAGGAATTATTCCTCACTTGACCTTGTAAAAAGGATTTCCTTTTTACTGAGTCTCGCCCATGAAGGCGAGGACGAATGTGCCTTTGTCTTTGGACTGGTAACATGGGAGAATACGATAAAAGTTATGTGATTGTTTTAATCTTCCAAAGGACCGCGGACCGGAGAGCGTAAGCGTCCAATAGTCAGTACCTGCGGATGATATCTTGCATTACTCGCTCATGAAGCCGGGGACCTGTGACCCTTTGTCTTCTGACCGGTGACATGGGGAGGATGCAACAAAGGGAATTTTGAGTGCTATACATGCTAAGACATGTTGTGTGATATGTGTTGTGTACATATGTGACAGACCATATGAGTCTGAAGTTTAAATATATAAACATGATCTATATGATCTGCGGTATGAGGTTATCTGTGTATTATATGATATAAGATGCATGGAAACTTTGGGGACAAAGTTCTTTTAAGGGGGTAGATTGAAATATCCCAAACCTTAATTACTTTAATTAATCATGAATTAATTAAATAAAAGTAATTAATGAGAGATTAAGGAATTAAATACCCTTAAATAAGTAAAAACGAATAATATAATATTTAATTATACCCTAAAAAGTCATTAGGAAACGTAAACGAAACCTAAAACGAAGTTAAGGAGGTTTAGGAAAAAGAATTATAAACGAAAATAAAACTAGTCGTTTTACCTCGAAAAATGTGTCACGAATATTTTATAAGTGAAAACGAGGTCGTGGACACCTTATAATATTATTTGAGTAATTTTAGAGGCATTCGAAAATTGGTTAAGCAGTCGGAACAAAAGACGTCGCGTTTTCGCCTAAAATGGCGAAACACAAACCAATTAGGAATTAAATTATAATTAATTAAATTTAAATAACAATAATTATTATTGTTTGAAAATATAAATTTGGAATCATAAAATGGTTCGTCTCGTTAAACGGGACATCGTGATTCAGACGGCATGAAAAACGGGCTTAAAACGAGCTAAAAACGACAAATATGAGTAACGTTAAAAAAAAATAAGTGGGCCGACCCGCCCAACATGACTGGGCCGGCCCAGTCAACTCGATTGACTCACTAATCCAGCCCACCTTCAATCTTCTACGGTAATCAAACTTAACTGGCTAGAGCAGTACATGCTCTTTCTCTTCATTCTCTAAACCCACAAAGTTTGCAACCCTAACCTCTGGCAAGGAACATTCACGCCGCCTCATTCTCCTCTCTCGATACTCTTTTCGATCTTCTGCTCCACCCACAAATCGCAACCCTAACTTCATTCTTTACGCTCGCGCCTCTCAACCCACCGCCATCTCATTCTTTTCTTCAGTCCTCCCTCCATTCTCCTTCTCACGAAATGCGCAATCCTAACTGGCGATTCAACAAACGGGCAAGGAATCCGGTGGAGCTTCAAGGCGAGGCGAGGCGTGGATGGAAACCGGAGACGGAAAAATCGAACCAAAGGAGGCCAAAATCGAGAGAGAGCCACCCTTTAAGGTGTATATGAGTTGAAATCATTTTTGTTCCTTCGTTTTTCTACATTTTATTCGATTTCGGCTAGGATTCGAACTAGGAAAACTAGTCTAGATATTTCCCTAACTCCTCACTGTTTTTCGGCCATTAGATCCCGAGTTATACCCTTGCAAACTTGTAAAATCCGGCTAGATTTTGGTGCGAACTGAAACTGTTTTGTTCTGTGCGGATTATGTTGCTGCAAACTATTGTATGTGGACTTTAAATCTAGAAATCATATTGTTGTGGTGTGAGAAAATTAATGAAATACCCCGAACTTAAACATAGTGATTAAGATTATCCTAATACGTATTTAAAGGCCTAATAACGCCTAAGTAATATTGGTAAGGAAAAATAAATCCAAAAGAAATGAAGAAATGCTTAAAAAGCGAAAAACGCTAAATAAGCGTTAAATAACCATAGGAGGTACGAGACCTCGGTTAGCGTATTATAGGGATTCTTAAGGCTTAATAAGGCCTAAATAATATATGGGAACAACTCCCGAAGAAAACGGATCCATAAAATGGATTAAAACCACAAACGCATCTTAAAGCGTGTTTTTCGAGGAGGAAACCGGGGGGAAAACGGGAAAAGTGACTTTAAGCGGGTTAAATAGACTCGTAACAATTTTGGTCAACCAAATAGTCATTAATATAAATTATTGAAGGTCTAGAACCAATAAAATCAATTAAATGAGAAAATAGTAAAAACTATAAAAACCAGGAAGTTGTGGGGTGAGAGTGTAAATAAACTAAACTAGTGTGCCCACTTTTAGAAATAAAAGTTTTAAAAGCTGTGTGAGGGATGTGTGTGACCGGCCAGCTCCCCTCCCCTCTCGCTCTTTTATTTCTCCTAATGCACTATAAGACAAAACAATAAAGTAAATAAGTTACTTTAGTATACTCTCTCTCCTACCCTCTCTTATTTCTCACGTACTGCTTCCCCCTTATTCTCTGATTTCTCTTCTTCCTCTTGGATCTCCAGCGATGGCGATTTGGAAATCCAAACAAGACTCCATCTTCTTCTCTATCTTTGACCACTCAAATCTCCTCCAAAAACCACAAAATTTGTACCGTTGGAATCCTCTTGTCAAGGAGAACATTCTCCTCTGTTCAAAAATCGAAAACCTCCCATTCCATCTCCATGGGTATTCCTCATTCGAAGGTTTGAAACCACCATTGGAAGCCTCTCCTTCATCTTGTTGGTTTGAGGTAAAAAGAAATCCGAAAATCCCTTCTTTCTAGCTCCTAATTGCATTTTAAGAACTCCTAAAAAT
>CM041782.1:68986898-69246788 GCA_023374045.1 Limonium bicolor | reverse complement strand
TGATGTTTTTTAGGTGCTTGATGTTGTACAACGTGAAAAGAATGAGACGGCTGCCTCATTTGAGGGTCTAGGTTCTTGAGGTTCTGATTTGATCATGGATGAGGTTCCTTATATAGGCTTCCTTAAAGATAGAAAATCCGTAAAAACCGAGATTTACCGACGTTTTTAGCTCAAGGGCTTCCAAAGGAATTTGATTATGAAATTTCATATGGTAAAGGATGATAATTTCTGAATTTTCTAAAGTGGAATCGAATTTTTTGGATATTGGAATATTTTTAAATTCAATTTCTCGTCAGATCAATCAGAAATTGCTAAAATTATTGGAAATTCAAAAATCAAAATTCCAACGTCCATATGCTTCAAAGTCATCCTCTGTCATGGGTTAAAATTTTAAAGCATTTTGAATTGATTTGACCCTTATTTGGAGGAGAGAGAAAGCCTATAGGGGGCTTAGGAGCCTCGAAAAATTACGAAAATGCCCCTGGAGATGACTAAGCTGTCCCTAGTACTCTGAAATGTGTCTATCGAACTAGGAACCCTCGCTACTAGCCTATTAGTAGAGACTCTCTTCCGGGGGGTTGAAATTTTGGGTATAACCCGTGCTTTTTTACCCGGACGTGCCACGGATGTGTATAACACATCGATCCGTGTCACGTCCGGCTTTTATCCCCGGATGTGACCCGGACGTGTGTATTTGACTCGTTTTCTTTGCGAACTTTGACCGGCTCTAGATTCTTCGTTTGGACTCCGTTTTTCGACCCGTTTGCGCCTACGCTTCGTCTCTCTCTTCGTCTACTTTGCTCCTAGCTTGGTTTTTCCTCATGTTTTAAAATAATTTGTTAGATAACCAATAAAACATAAACTAGAGGAAAACTAACAAAAGTGGTGAAATGAGCAAGAAAGTGCTGATATAATATATGAAGTACACCCATAAAACATGCTCATTTGGACACTTATCACACCCCCACACTTACCTTTTGCTTGTCCTCAAGCAAATCCATGTACCCAAGCAAGTAGGGAAATGTTCAATACTAACAAATATTATATGAAGGGTAGGATAAACAGGTGAACAGTACATGATCTTAAACTTTTTAAGGAGTGTGAATCATCAACTGCTGGTGGCACAGGTGTACTCAGGGTAAAAATAAAAATTAGATTTTCGGGGTATGATCCAGAGTACTTCAATGCTTCTTGGCTAAGGTGACTTTGAGAACTTTTACCATGGCCAACTTCTCTCAAGAATGGGCATTGAGGAGAAAACAAAGGAAAAATAGAATTATGCATTTGTTTTACTTTTGCATAAGAGAAGAGAAGATAATATGTAGGCATAAAGCCTTTGTTTTTAAGAACACTCAACTCTCTTTTGTTGGTTACCAATAGCGTCTCGCAAGTCCCTTATTTTTATATTGTTTTATATTTTTTAGACAGAGAAGCACCCCTTAGCAATCCCTAAGAGAGAAGACAGAAAGAACCCCTGAGTAATAAAAATCCAACCATTTCAGATCATTTGGTCACACCGCATAAAATGCTCCTCAAAAGTAATCAAAATTTTAAAAATTTTGTACCATTTATCCCACAATTCATAACAGTATTTATTCTTAAAGAGAACAACCCACATATAGGGGTCCACGATATTGAATTTGGACAAACGCAAGATAAGGAGAGAGATTAAACATTTTAAGCACAAAATGTCGCCGAAAAGGGCACTCACCCCCACACTTAAATTGAACAATGTCCTCATTGTTCACCAGAAAAACAAGGGAAAGTTTCAGAAGACCTTTTCGGTCATAGATAAAATAGAAGAACACAAAGGTCACAAATAATCATTTTAGCACAGAAGCTCTCCACATCAGAATTTAGCAAAATAAAAGCATTATTAAAGAAACTGGTACTCCCCTGAGATTATTTTTGCTAGCGTTATAGGAGTTCCCCCACACTTGAGCGTCAGCCTCAAGTAGCGTAGCTTGGTTGCGGTGTAGACATGAAGTTGCACCTGCATAAGACACTAGAAGCAACCATACTACGAACGGGGTTAAGAGTTAGCAAAAACAAAATTTAAAGAGAACCTGAAAATTACAAGAGCATAAAAGCATATAAAAGAAAAGTTCATCCGGGTTGCCTCCCGGAAAGCTGCCCTTCTTTAACGTCTTTGGCTAGACGCTACCACCATGAAGTCATCCAAATCGAATATGAACGTTGAAGTTGGCTTCAATGGGTGGGTAGGGCGGGCATCATGGATAATTGAAAAGCCACCCGGATCAAAAGGAAATGTTATCCCAACACTTAGAATGTAGAAGTGCAAGCTCCACTGATCTTTAGTCAGGTGGAGGTGTTGAGATTGTTGATCCTTGGTGCGAGGATCGATTTTGGTGGAGCCTCCTCTTCGAAATTAAGGATGAAGACATCCTTATCTTCAATGAGCGGTGCGGGGAGAGCTCTGGGGTGAGG
This sequence comes from Limonium bicolor, assembly GCA_023374045.1. Lineage (NCBI taxonomy): Eukaryota > Viridiplantae > Streptophyta > Magnoliopsida > Caryophyllales > Plumbaginaceae > Limonium > Limonium bicolor. The sequence continues at coordinate 69,244,340 of CM041782.1, read as the reverse complement.
CTCATTGGACGAGCTTTGATGTAAATTAACTTCAGAGGGAAGTGGCTCCTTGAAATCGACTATAGCACTCTCTTCTGATGGCTCAGAGGGAGGCGGCATTTCCTCCTTCTCAAGGTTGAGGGTGTATCCACCCTCATCTTCTGGGTAGAGCACGGTGAAGGAGGGGAAATAGTAGTTGATTTCAGAGGGAGGGGACTCCATGAAGTCCAAGGAGAAACTCTCTTCTGAGGAGTTGTCTTCATAATCAAGCTGATGGTTTTTGGTGATGGATTCTCTGATTCGAATAGGGAGGAGGTGGAAAGCAGCTTAAGTCCTCAGCAGGTTGTTCCTCCTCGTGAACCACTTCATTCAGTTGTTGAACTGGTTGTTCCATGTGTTCTACCTGATCTAGCGTTCTTTGCTGGATCATTTCAGACTTTGAGGTAAAATTTGCCATCATTTCCCTTAAAATGGCGTTGTCTCTCTCTATTGCAACCATAGGACAATGGGAACTTTCATGGTCTCCTCCACACTCTTGGCACACAAAGATGGAGATAGGCTTGAGAGATGACTTGAAATCCTCAAGATAGCTCTCAATTCAGCATTTGGGTCTGAATATTGGGGGCTTTCATGGTACTCTCCGCACCTTTGACATACACTCCATTGATTGTAGTTCTCTATGCCATAGGGGTAACCATACCAATCTCCTGCTTGATCGTAGTGACCATCCATCAGAATTAAGTACCTTAAAATAAAACAAAAATTTATACACAAAGGGGAAATAACGGAAGTAAAAGAAAAACTAAAGATAATAAACCAGATAGTTGGACCGAAGTCCCCGGCAACGGCGCCAAAAACTTGTTGGGAAAAAATAGTTAAACTATCTTGCTACTTATGAGCAGTGAACCCAATCTTTGTAGTACAACAAGGTCGTATCCACAGAGACTTCGCAACTATCTAATTAATTATCAAGTTAGTAAATGTACAAGAAGATAAAAGTGCATAAAATGTAAATTGGGGGTTTAGCCGGAGGCAAGCTTGATTTGTTTTAGGATCAGTGCAAAAATAATAAACACGGTAAAATAAAGTAAATGGATGGAAAAAGGTATCCTAGGATAGCGGGGGAATTGCCTAAGTTACTTAAACAAATTTATAACCTTGTCTCAATTATTATTGTCTATTGGAGTTAATAATTGTCAGTTACGAACTCTTAGTACTAGCCTCAGTATTTTCCTGCTCAATCCGGAGTGTAAATACCAAGGTTATTCCTTTGTGGTACTTTGACTATCTCAAAATCATATGTTGATAGTTACCATAAAAATGCAGTAGTTTGTCACGCTAAGCATTTAACAATATTTGCTGAAATGAATTAAAACAAGTTTAGTAAGTGAGACAGGGGACAATATTTATTTAAGTAATATTAGGGTCAAACCCCCTCCTAGGATACACATAAAAATTACTCAGACATTAACAGAAATAAAAAGAAAGCAGAGATAGCCATTATTTTGGAGACTGCCGGAAGAGACGGGAGTGCGACTCGCTTCTGCTCCAGCTCCTTTTCTTCTCTTCTTTTTATCGTGCTTCTGCTTCGTGGTGGAATGAAGAATGAAAATAAAATGGAGAAGTGGGGGATAAGAGGATGGAATGGATCGTAGGTGTGGAACTTTGGATTCTGAGGTAGGGATTGATTTATTTGAGCAGAAGGAGCGTGGGTTTTATAGAAGAAAGGAGGAGGAAGAAGACAGGCTGCGACAATGTGTGAGGGATTTACGGAGTGGATTGGGGTGGCCAACGCGTGAGGAATTTCAGGACTGTCGGCTGGCGCCTGATATTGCTGAAGGAAGTAGATAGATATGTTTGCAGGCGCCGAAGAAAATTGGAGAAGACGGTCGGCGTAGTTGCAGCTCTATTTGTTGTCCGGTCTTATTTCCACGACATAATTGGCGCATCATCAGTGTTGTCCTCCCTTTTATCCACAACACACACGCGCTTCATTATTTCTTGTCCGGCCTCTGTCCGGCCAAATCTCCTCGGACGTGCCCTTGTCCGGCCCTTGTCCGCCCTTTGTTACCCGGACGCACCACGGACACATGCTCTGTCCGCCCTTTGTTACCCGGACAACACACGGACACAAGTCCTGTCCGGCCTCTGTCCGGCCATATTTCCCCGGACGTGTTGTCCTTGGCCGTGCTTTTTACCTGGACGTGCCACGGACGTGTATAACACATCGATCCGTGTCACGTCTGGCCTTTTATCCCCGACGTGACCCGTGTGTATTTGACTCGTTTTCTTTGCGAACTTTGACCGGCTCTAGATTCTTCGTTTAGACTCCGTTTTTCGACCCGTTTGCGCCTACACCTTCGTCTCTTCGTCTACTTTGCTCCTAGCTTGGTTTTTCTCATGTTTTAACCAAAAATTTGTGAGATAACCAATAAAACATAAACTAGAGGAAAACTAACAAAAGTGGAGAAATGAGCAAGAAAAGTGCTGATATTATATGAAGTACACCCATAAAACATGCTCATTTGGAAACTTATCAAGAATGAAGTTCAAACTGTAAAATTTAACAGTTTAATGCATGGTCCAGGACTTGGTCCTTGGATAAAGTCCCAAACCAGCCCTAAAAACCTGCCAAAAATGCATTTCAGAAGTGGTCCGGGACCTAGGATAGGTACCAAGACCCGGACCACCTCATTTTAATTGCCGAAAGTCACCATAGACATTGGTCCGGGACTTTACGTCCGGACCATGTCCCGGACCAGCACAAATTGTGCTTAAAATGTAAGTTTTTAAAGGGGAATGAAGGGGGCTTGTTTGGTAATGTTATTATATGATTGTTGGGGTTGTTTAGTGACTTTTAATGGTCATTAGGGGTGTGAACAAGTGTGAGAAGTAGAAGTAAACAACTTATGTGGTTAAGCTTGAACTACAATGACTTAGTGGTATTTAGTTGGAAATCGTTAGTGATGATATCGGTTAGGTTAAATCAAAAGAAATTGACCACCCAATTCGATGAATGTTATAAGGTTTGAGTAATTGGACTCCGGAGAAGAGTAGACAACCGACGACAACGGTGAACGGTATGGTTTTCTTGTAGCTTGCTTACTAACAAGGTGTCCCTCAGCTTGTGTGTGTTTGTTTTTACGTTCCGACTAAAACAAGATAATGCATACAACCGGTTTATTGTATTTGTTGTGTGTTTGTTTTTAAACTAACACAACTTATCTTTGAGGAATTACTAACTATGCTTAGTAAACAATTGTATGAGTACATAACACTCCCTAATATTGGTTGGTTAATACCCGAAAGAGGTTTAACTAACACCTTCGTCTTTAAGACTTCTACTAACTTGAACTTGAGGGGAGTGAGGAATCCGGAATGGTTCGGTCATGCATGTATTAAGTAGGAGGTCAGTTACCTTTTATTAGAGTCGACCTCTTAGGACTCGTCTATGACTTTTCGCCTAGGGTCGACAAACAGACCCGACCGCCTTGAATTATAGTTCGAGGTGGAGGCCAGATTAAGATGGTGTGGTGGGATCTACCTAAATCCTAACTAATTTGATAATTATTGTTTATTCAACCAGCGCAGTTCTCGGCCGCTGGCTAGGGTTACTTTTGACCCGACAAAAATAAACAATGGACTAAGTATAACCGAATCTATTTAAAGAACGGTTGTCATATTTGAGATAAGAGGATGAATATGAGAATAAAAGAATTCTCAATTTAAGGAGTTAAAAAGCTAACTCACTTACTTCAGGAACGCCTACTAAGTCGTTCAATCTGCTTGAGCTATGAATGATTCATATGATTGTGTTGTATTTTATCGTACTTCTTATTATTGTTGTATGAATAAACAATCGCATGTATACAACAAAATAGTCGTGCATAGTCCCGTTAGCTTAGGGGCTACACGTTAACCGTACCAGCAAATGTGCTGAGCCCCTCGGGGCATCCATATTACATTTTGCAGGTAAGAAGCAGAAGACGACCCGGCTTGAGAGTAGGAAGGGGTAGACATTTTACGGGTTTACATTTGACCTACGTGTTGTGCATGTACACTCGTATGGTAGCCTATGATAGTATGTTGTACTAAGATGAGAGATACTTGTACTTGTTGTATGTATTTTGGTTAAGGTCTGTAAGTACTTATGTTCAGTATATTCAGTTCCATCAAACCGTAGCAACATCTTGGAGAATTTAGTATGCCTAGTTAGTCACGTGGGTGAACTTTGTAGAAATTTCTGCTGCAATGTTAATATGAGTAATTGGAGGTTTATGAGATGGTTATGGTTTTATGAGTTAGGGTGTTACACTTTTAGGGCTAGGAAACCCCAAGAACAAAACCGTGAGCTACGGCAAAGCAGACAATATCACAATAGTGGGATACTGGGAAATTCCAAGAAGGTTCATCCAGTAAAAATTGAGAATAATGAATTTGGTTTCTTAAAATTGTTACTTGATGTTTTACCTTGTAGCACGAGCTTTAAGACCATGGGGTCAAGGATTGAAATGTCCTCATCATATGATAAGTCCTTTAATATTATTTTAATCATTTGTGGCCCTATAAGATAGGGCATATAATTACATAAGGATACAAATCTTCTGGGACCTTGGTTGATGACGAAGAAAAACCTAGGTCTACTTACTTTACTCCAAAGAAATATTTTAATAACTTGATTGTTATCTTTATAACTTTCAGAGAAACTAGTTTGGGTCAAGATCAAAGGTGTTAACATTGATAACAACTATGAGCTTGACTCATGCAACGAAAAAAAAAGGTCCTTTTCAAGGATGAAGGAATTGTTCACTAAATAAGTTGCCCTTAGAAACCCAAAGTAGTGGGTGTTAGTCAATATGTAAAATAGGCCCAAAGTGTTTCAAACTGTCCATGTCTGTCAATATGTAACAACTATAAATATCTGCTCACCCTAAAAGTAATACAAGGCATCTATTGTATTATCAGCAGCCTCACTATTACACTGATTTCTCACTATTACAAGGCATCTATGTGATGGAAAGAAAAGAAAATATGTGATGAAGACTTTCAGGGCACTCTGGATTTAAGCTATTGAGGCATAGAATACTTCAAGCGGTACACATTAGAAACAATCTGCCACCCAAAGCTATGAAGGGACAAAACCCTTATGACATCTTCTTGATTACCATGCTTGAGAAGCTTTAGGTCTTCACTACATATCCAACATAATGTCGGCAATGGAAGGGTAAATCCAAAAGCGAGTGTCAATATGAATGTTGTATTGTTTGACAAGATATAAGTCATTTCTTGCATGGAAACTCTTTTTAGTTTGTTGAAAGCTCTAATGTTAACTGAATATAAAAGTCGTCACTCTTACTGATTTCACTCCAAAGTAAGTTATACTCTGTTATTATAAGCCTTGCAGTAAGAATAAAAAAACTGCAGCAGAAATCAGTAACTTACTGGAATTAAAAAGCGACAAGGAAACAATAGTGATCCTAGCTAGAGAGCAAAAGGCTATGGAACAAAAGTTTCAAGCATTGCATGATAAGTAAACCTAGACTATCGTGGACTCTCGAAGGGATTCAAGGTTGTAGGACTTAAATGGGTCTAGAAGACCAAATTAAAGGTAGAGGGGAGCATAAAAGACACAAGTGTAGGCTAGTGATGAAGGACTACACTCAAAGGTATGAGTATGACTATGGTGAAACCTTTTCACATGTTCAACAACTAACCATTGTGCGAATTTGATTATACTTACAATTAAGAAAGGATAGGTTATTGATAAACTTGATGTCAGCAATGAAGACCTTCATGAAGAAGTATCAATGGCCATCTCTGAGGTTTGAAAGTGCAAGGAAAAGAAAAAGTGTGTAGATTGAATAAATATTTGTATGGGCTCAGATAAGCCTTTTGGTAGTGCTATACTTAACTCAATATACTTCTAACACATCTCAGATATGTCCAACATAACAATGATTATTCCTCGCTCAACAAAAATACAATGCACTTGCTTACTTACCTTGTTTTCTACATAGATGACATCCTTGTTATTGGATATAATATAAGTCAAATTGATTAAATCTAAATTGGACAAATGATTTAAAGATAAGGATATAAGAAAGTTGAATTATTTCCTAGAAATGAAATTAATGCAGAGAAGGGTGTCATCATGCATCAAGCCATACATGCAAATGATATCATTGATAGTTGTGGAACTAGAGATTGTTGGGTGAGTGTTGGTCCACTGTAGGTGGGGTCAAAGCCTTACACGGTCAGTGGGTTGCAATTAGAAAACTTAAGCAGCTGACTACTCCGACTCAAAATCCAAAACATTCATGTATAGTTGAACAGTATCTCTTCAACATGTTATTTTTGTTCTATTTGTTTTAAAGGTCGGACTAAGATAACATCTCCAAGCTAGTCTATCCAAAAAAGTTTAAGCCATACCTTTAGGTAATGTCCCTTCAATTGATGAAAAATAAATCCCTACATGGAAGTGGAACGATGTTAGCACCTCGAAATAACAAAACGATCTCAAAACCTGAATGGAAAGTGGAATGGAGTTTCTTTTTTTATCGAGGGTGCTGCAAAGACAGCAAATACGTTGTGCTAAGCACTACGATACAGCCGAAACCAAGATAGTGTAATTACATATCTACATAACTCATTTATTGGGTATGTTTATGGTCAGCTTTCAAACGAAGCTGTCAGAATAAAGTAGAGGAGAAATAGGAGCGGCGCTGAAATTGATGTTAGTTGTAATGTCAGAATAAAACAGATGAGAAGTTAAGGAGGCACTGAAATTGATGTTAGTTGTCAAAACAACATTCAAAAGCAGTTATTTGAATAAAGCATGAAAACTATGAAATCGCACAGAAATTGATAGCAAAAGCTGGCAAATGCCAAAAATGTCCACAAACAGTGTTGCGGAAGCGACTGGGTAAGAGAGTAAATTATTGTACTAGAAAATCACTCCGTACAGGAAAATTCCCAGGTCGTGGTAGGGTCACAATGGTCCGCTTAAGAACCACTTCCTTAGACAGAATTTCTGACTGTAATTTCTTAGCACAATAAAGCACTACAAAATTACCCACAATAGCTGCTAGATAAAGCTATAAAGAAAACACCGAACTATAACTGATTTTGCTATTACTTCAAAATATAGAGAGAAGACAATACAACTTAACTATATAATAAGTTGTTTGTTGAAGGGATAAAGAGAAGGAGAATGAACACTTCCTTTTATAATAAAAGGAGTGCTCCTTGATTTCCAAACCCATGATGTGGGATGGACTATTTCCACAATTCTCCACCTTAGTTTATCCCACTCAAAAAACGAAACTCACTCCCAAAAAATAAAAATAAAAAAGGAAGTGATCTCAAATGCGCCTTCAGGCGCCATCTTCAACGTGCAAGATGTTGGTCAAGTCCAAGCAATGTTTGAACTTAATTGTGGTCACCACCTTGGTCATCATGTCTGTGGGATTCTCAGTCGTCCGGATCTTCTGAACAAGAATATCCCCTTCTTCGAGTATCTCCCGCACAAAGTGATAGCGAACGTCGATATGCTTCGTCCTTGCATGATAGACTTGATTCTTTGCTAAATGAATAGCACTTTGACTGTCACAGTGCACCGTGATGTGCCTCTGACCAACCCCCAAGTCTTTAAGCAACCCATGAAGCCAAATACCTTCCTTCACAGCCTCTGTTAGAGCCATGTACTCCCCCTCAGTCGTAGACAAAGCAACTGTAGACTGCAATGTAGATTTCCAACTTACTGGCGCCTTGGCTAAAGTGAACAAGTAACCAGTAGTTGATCGTCGCTTATCCATATCACCAGCATAGTCGGAATCACAATACCCAACCATATCTTGACCATCTTTAACATCCTTCTCAAATAGCAGACCAATATCCACAGTACCTTGAATATATCGTAAAATCCATTTCATAGCTTGCCAATGATCTCTGCCAGGATCATGCATATATCTGCTCACAACTCCAATTGCTTGTGAAATGTCGGGCCTTGTACACACCATGGCATACATTAAGCTACCAACTGCTTCTGCATATGGGACTCTAGCCATATAGTCTCTATCTTCTTTAATCTTTGGAGATAATTGGGCACTAAGCTTCAAATGAGGAGCAAGCGGGGTACTCACAACCTTTGAATCAGCGTGCATGCCAAAACGTTGTAGCACCTTCTTCAAGTATTGCTTCTGAGTTAATTGGAGCTTGCCACTCCTTCTATCTCTGCTAATCTCCATTCCGAGAATCTTCTTGGCTTCTCCCAAGTCTTTCATCTCAAACTCTTGTGCTAACTGAGCCTCCAATCTATCAATCTCTGACTGATTCTTTGAAGCGATTAGCATGTCATCAACGTACAAGAGTAGGTAGATGTAAGACCCATCATGTAGCTTGCGCAAATATACACAATGGTCATATTTGCTTCTTGTGTACCTCTGCCCTTTCATAAACAAATCAAATCATTTGTACCATTGCCTTGGAGACTACTTCAGCCCGTACAATGATTTGTTCAACCTACAAACCCAATCCTCTTTACCACGAACCTTATATCCTTCCGGTTGAGACATATAGATCTCTTCCTCCAGATCGCCATGTAAGAACGTGGTTTTTACATCGAGTTGGGTTAGTTCCAAATCTAGCTCCGCTACCAATGCTAACAGAATTCTAATGGAAGAATGCTTCACAACTGGAGAAAATACCTCATGGTAATCAATTCCTTTCTTCTGTGCATACCCTTTGGCCACCAACCTGGCCTTGTAGCGGACATTGTTTTCACCTGGAGTTCCTTCTTTCTTTGCAAATACCCATTTGCAACCAATTGCCTTTTTACCCTTTGGTAGTTATGCCAATTTCCATGTGTTGTTTTTGTGAAGAGAATTCATTTCTTCTTCCATGGCACATTTCCACTCCTTACTTTCCGAGTTTTGCTTTGCTTCTTGGAAAGTCGGTGGTACCCCTTCATCTACAACTGGAAGTGCATAAGCCACCATATCCGTATAACGAGCAGGTTTGCGGATCTCTCTTCTGGGTCTTTCTTCTACAATCGGATCTGATTCTGCTGTTGGAGCTTCCTCATTTGACTCATCTACTCCTTGAGAGTCACTATCATCTCCAACCAACGGGTTTACAAATATCTCCTTCTCGAACTCCACCTTCTTTGGTGCTTTCTCCACCTGCTTCTGAGTTCCCTCTATCTAGATGGAGTCTACTGTCACCTTCTGCCACAACGCAGATTCATCAAAGGTAACATCTCTGCTAATGATCGTCTTCTTTGCTTCTAGACACCACAACCGGTATCCCTTTACCCCAGACGCAATCCCCATAAATAGAGCCTTCTTGCCCTTGGGTCTAATTTTGATTCCTTCACATGGTAGTAAGCCACAGAACCAAACACTCGCAAAGAACTATAATCAGTAGTTGGTTTTCCAGACCATGCCTCAAGCGGTGTCTTTCCACCAATAGCAGAAGACGGTAGCCGGTTCACAATATGGTTGCAATATGTTACCGCCTCAGCCCAAAATTGTCTGCCCAGCCCAGCATTTGACAACATGCACCGAACCTTCTCCAGCAATGTTTGGTTCATTCGCTCTACCACTCCATTCTGCTGCGGTGTTTCCCTGACTGTGAAGTGTCGGACAATTCCCGCGTCTTTGCAAACCTTTAAGAATGGATCACTCTTGTACTCTCCCCCATTATCTGTCCAGAGATACTTGATCCTTCGACCTGTTTGCGTCTCGGCCGTCTTCTTCCATGTTAGGAAGATCCCCATCACTTCATCCTTAGTCTTCATGGCATACAGCCAAACCCTTCGAGAGAAATCATCTACGAAGGTCACATAGTAGCGGTTCCCACCCAAGGAAGGCGTCTTGGCGGGTCCCCAAACGTCAGAATGGACATAATCCAAAATACCTTTTGTATTATGGATGGCACTGCCAAACTTCAACCTTTTTTGCTTCCCGAGAACGCAATGCTCACAAAAATCTAACTTGCAAGCCTTCACGCCTTTCAACAATCCCTGCTTTGCAAGAATCTGTAAGGATTTCTCTATGACATGCCCCAGTCGCATGTGCCACAACTAAGAGTCACCGTTCTCCTTGGGAGCCAACACAACTGCTGTTGTTCCTACTACTGTACTTCCCTCGTAGTAATACAGATTGCTCCTTCGGGTGCCTTTTATCACCGTCAGTGCTCCGGAAACGACCTTTAGAACTCCATATTTAGCGGCCCATGAGAATCCTTTCGACTCCAATTGTCCCAGAGAAATGAAATTTTTGGTCAAGTTTGGAACATGCCGAACTTCTCTTAAAACTCTGGTTGATCCTTCATGGTTCTTCAACTTGATTGAGCCTATACCAATTGTTTTGCATGGGCTATTGTCTCCCATCAAAACGGTTCCACCCTTTAGTTCTTTGTAATCAAAGAACCAATCTCGAATGGGTGACATATGGTAGGTTGCTCCTGAATCCAGAATCCACTCATCCTGGTTAATTTTTGAAGTCGATGCCACCAATGATAGTCCTAATCCTTCACTGTCGTATTCAGCTACACATGCGTCTTGAACATTCTTGTCTTTCTTCTGTTTTGGACAGTCCTTCTTCCAATGTCCCTTTTTCTCAACAAAGGGCGCATTCATCTTTGCCGAGCTTGGTTTTCGGTTTTGACCATCCTTTCTTCCCTTTTTTCTGAGTGGAAGAACGATCTCTCACCACTAATGCTTCTGCTGCTTCATCAGTACCAGCCCTCTTTTTTTTCTTCTCAATTCATGGATGTACAGTGCTACAGTGACATCCTTCAGAGAGACATCGTCCTTCCATGGAGTAGAGTTGTTTCAAGAAACTTATACTCATCAGGAAGAGATCCCAGTAACATTAAGGCCAAGTCTTCATCACTGAATGTCACATCCAAGTTTACCAAATCAGCTACTAGTTGATTGAAACTGGTGATGTGGTTATTCATCGTGGTCCCCGAAACATAAGAAAAGCGGAATAGCCTTTTCTTCATAAAAAGCTTATTCTGACTGCTCTTCTTCATAAATTTTTCCTCCAATGCCCTCCACAATTTCCATGCAGATTTTTCTTTAGAGAACGCATATTTTTGTTCTCTCGACAGGCAGGAGCGAATTGTACCACAAGCTGCTTGATTCATGGCCTCCCATTCCTTCTCTTGAACGTCTTCCGGTCTTGTCTCTTCAATGGCAATGTCAAGACCTTGCTGAAAGAGAGCGTCTTGGACTTCGCATTGCCACATGCCGAAATGGCCCGTACCATCAAATGTCTCCACCGAAAACTTAGCATTAGTCATCACCCTTCTTGTCCAAATCGATAATGAGGAAGTTGATGACACTATCTCCGGGGTCTTTAATTTGTTGTCTTCCATTTCTGCTCCAATTTTTATTTAGCAGCGCTACGACGTATCAATTGAACAAAGGAACGCTTTTCTGATGTGGAAGATCAGCCTAGCTGCAACCACAGAGCATACTAAGACAGAACCTTGGCTCTGATACCACTTGTTGCGGAAGCGACTGGGTAAGAGAGTAAATTATTGTACTAGAAAATCACTCCGTACAGGAAAATTCCCAGGTCGTGGTAGGGTCACAATGGTCCCGCTTAAGAACCACTTCCTTAGACAGAATTTCCTGACTGCAATTTCTTAGCACAATAAAGGACTACAAAATTACCCACAATAGCTGCTAGATAAAGCTATAAAGAAAACACCGGAACTATAACTGATTTTGCTATTACTTCAGAAATAGAGAGAAGCAATACAACTTAACTATATAATAAGTTGTTTGTTGAAGGGATAAAGAGAAAGGAGAAGGAACACTTCCTTTTATTAAAAGGAGTGCTCCTTGATTTCCAAACCCATGATGTGGGATGGACTATTTCCACAAACAGACCCATTCTATAACACCAAAATTGAAAACAACTTAAGGAGACACATTTTTCATCAAAAACTGATCAGCGCCATCGCCAACAATATTAGATTCACGAACATTTTGATGAATTTTCTACGGATTACTTTTTACCTTCCCACTTCACCGCATAATACGAACAATGTTGGCTAGCTTGAGCTGGAGTTCCTATCCTTTCCCATTCAGTGCCAAGCTTTATTCACTTCAATTCGCTATCATCATTCTTCGGACCCACGTGCTTATAACAACGGAATCAACTGCTCCCCCACTTTATTGTCTAGAAGAGGAAAACACAGATGTAATCCTCATCAGATTCACCTTGTTCCCCAACTTGCAAAATCACTGACAATGTTTTGTCGCGTAACGCGCCGGCTATGATTGTTGAAACTGTTCTCACTTCTCATTGCGCGGCTACGTATACAGTTTGATACGTATTACGTACGTACTACCAAACTGGAAACAGAAAGATGTACGCTAGCTAGTCACTTTGTACTGTATTTAGCAAATTAAGAGGTGAAGTTGATAGGACTCCAGAGGGTGTTGATAAAGAAACTGATTCCAAAGGGGGTGATGAATAGGCGATTAAAACTTCAAGAGAAAAAGCCTTATTAGTTTCATAGTCCTACATATTTGGGGAATCTATCATCATGAGCCTAAAGTACATATATAATCTCTTTTCAGACAAACGTGGAAGTACAAAATGACACATTAGTGCATAGCCAGGCCCAGATAAAGAAAGTGTTGGCTAAGTACAAAAACAAAATCCGGGAACAAGCATATGTACCACATGTTATATAAAAAAACAAGATAGAGCCTGCAGCATATCAAGTAACAGGACACGTAGGAAAAACCTGGGGTACTCTTTAAATCATCAATTCATAGCTACTTATAGCTAGACAGATAGAAAAGAATAGTCATTTCATGAGGGCAATTTTGCCTCCACGAGAAAAGGAAAGGTCAGTACATGCATAAAGTCAAATGATAGCCCCATGAGACCCCTCGATTTATGTGGTTACTCAACTCTAAACTTTAACACCTGTGGTGAGAAACTGTTTCGGCGATGTGACTGTTGTTTGGTATATATATATATATATATATATATATGGCTTGAATGTTGAGTGTTAGATTGTTTTGTTGTTTAATGGGCCATTGGGTTCGTTTGGTCAGGGGAGGAAAAGAGGATCCCACATCATACACAGCCAAATACTGGAAGAATAACGAAGAGAAAAGAAAAGAAAAATACTGTTATAGAAACTATTCAAGAAGTTGGTCATTAAACTAGCCCAATAAGTTAATTACATTTGTTCATTGTTGGTTGTATCGGTTGCTGTAATTATTGAATGAATGGAGAAAGGATGAAAACTAGGTAGGGATCAAACAAACTTCGATTCATGAAGTACTTAAAGAAAGCAGTAATTTGTTCCTGACAATAATCACCTGCAGAAGCTGTGGCCAAACGGGCCCTAGTCTGTACAATGACAGATCTCATCTCAAGTTGAATCGAGTCTTCATATCCATTAATTGAGATTTTTTTCACCTGGGCTCATCACTCAGTTCAGCACATGTGTAGGTGGAGAAAGCACTGACAAGGGTGGGGATAGAATACAACTAGACAAATAGACAGACTTTTGGCGTTAAATATCATGAGCTGCAAAGTAAGAAAAGCCCAAAATACATGTTTTAATACAAACTTGAGAATGGAGAATACATATACTATATATATATATAAATATATCCACCATATAATATATGGTGTTATAAATAGCTAGACGTAGGGCTTGAGAGATAGCTGTCAAATGACTCCCTGCTGTTCCATGAAACAAACAGTTCTCGTTTGTACCACAAGTAGTTGCATAGATCACCTACGTACTCTTAGCAACTATAAATTCCCCTCTCATCTCTGATGAACTGAGAATACCACCCAAAACCATCCTTACAAAACTCAAATCATTGAAAGGAGAAAAAAGGAGAGCACTGATGATGGTAACAGACAACCACAATCCACACAGCTCAACTTCCTCTACAGATGACTGGTTAAATTTGACCCTTGCTGGAGGAAATGATCATACATTTCTGATGCCAACCAATGACAACCAGCGTCATGTTGGGCGTTCACTCTCTTATCCCAGCAAGTGGTTCAGATGCAAATACTGCACAAGGAAGTTTATCAATTCTCGAGCTCTCGGTGGCCACCAGAACGCTCATAAGAGGGAGAGAGGAGAAGCCTACAGACTAAGAGTTGAAAGAAAAAAATGGGTCAGAAGCCTAATACTGTTCAGTCTCTTAGTATGCAACCTCATCATGCTCTTCTTCACAGTCCTGTGATGGTGCACAAAGAGATAGAGCATACTGATACGACGCCCTTTAGCGTCTTTGAAGCTAATCACAGTTCTCAAGATTGTGCAGAAGGGAAGAGGTTGATATGGCCAGGGAGTTTCCACTTTTATTTCCTCATATTAGTTCTCATGATGACAGTAAAATGGTTAGTGAAGAACCTGATTATTCAGATCACTGCAGGGTAATACGACTTTAGCTTACTTGAACCAGCAGTTGTTGCATGAACCACCAGTACAGGAAAAGCTAGACGTCAGTTTGGATCTTCGGCTTTGATTCTCTTGTTCAGTAGACATCAGGATGAAGCAAGCATGTTAATAATTTGGTTTGGACAGGTTTAGACCAAGATGTTCATACCATAGGAAACACTTTTAGTTTCACCTGTTATGGACTAGAGGGTTTGATTAGTGTTAACCCTTTAGAATAAATAGATGTTGTAATCTCATTACTATAATGGATCATGATCTTCTTATGTTTTTTACCTAGTTTAAAGATGTTTTCTACACATACGCCTCATTCTTTTACAAATTTATGGAAACAAATTTATCCGATCAACTTATTTTTTCTCTCATATTAGACCTGGCAATTTGGGTCGCTGGGTCGGGTTGATATCAACACTAACCCAACCCATTTAAAATATCATCAACCCCAACCCAACCTAAAAATGGATGGGTCAAAAAATCATGACCCTAGCCTAACCCGTTTAAAATCCTTCAACCCTAACCCAACCCACTCAACCCAACCCATTTTTTCAAACATACAATAATTTAGATGGATTAGGAGTAGAAATTAATAAAAAAAAATTCAAAAACATCCAGTGCTAGCTGGCACACTAATTAGGATGAAACAAAAGGGGGAGAAGTAATCTTGCTTGATCGACCAAACTTTAAACGAATTCCATGTTATGCAAAGAATGTAAAAGTACTGCACCAATTTCCCATGAATAGGATAACACGTACTTTTTTCATAAGTTTATATTTATCAATCTAAGCCTAAAGCTCTACCACTGTTGGGGAGGAATCCTATCTAGATATGCACATGTTCCTAGGGCCCTTAATAAAAAGAGGAACGAAAATGAAAATCTTCATTATGCATTAGAGAAATATACTAAAGAAAAATCTTCTAAAGTTAGAAATAATTTATAAACTGAGAGCTCAAAGCCTCAAACTATGGCCCCATTCTTTTGCATGACTGATAATCTAGCTGATGTCAGTTGTCAGCTGAAAGTTAGAAAAAGTAGAGGAGAAAAATAGTTGATATGACAATTGATGTATGTGACATATAGAGACAATAAACTAGCTGATCAAATAAACCCGATGCAAAAGAATGGGGCCTATGACTGATAGTTTTAAAATAATTACATCTATTTAAACTGAGTGATCATGCCTGAGAAAAGTACAATCACAATCACTTAATCATTACCAACAGTTGAGGAACTTTTATGCAACACGCTATCCGCATTGTTGGCTTCAAAATTCACTAAGAGGTTTATAATCAAGATTCTACTTACAAAAAATACATATCACCTACTTTTGTTCACCATTCTAGATTATCTGAACATACCTATGTTCTCAAGAACAACTATGGCAGTGAGAATAAGAAAAACAAACATTGGGCAGAGATGAAGAGTGACATAGACATAAGCAACGACGTAGAGAAGAAAAATGGATGTGAGTATACAAGACGAGAGCATTTGGGTATTCAACATTATATTAAGGTATGGTTATGCCCTTTGTTTGATATACAGTTGGTTGGACCAATTGTTTAGTTAAGATTTTGTGATATTATTAAAGATGGGAAAGCCCAACTGCACTTGTGCTTAAGGCTAAGGTATAGTTTGATCTCTACGCTTACCCAACCCACAAAGTTAGGGTGCGTTCACTTTGAAGTGAGGAAACGGAATGGAATCAGGAAAGGGAATGGAAAGGAAAGGAAAGGGATTCCCCCGATCAAGAAGTCTGTTTGATTCTACACGGAAACAGAATAGAATTCTCAATGAGTGTCTTTGTTGTTGTTTGGTTCCAAAAGAGAAGTGTTAATACATATTTACACTATGAATAAATATATTAATATTTATCTAATTTGTATGCAACATATACTAATATTTATATAAATTATATAGCATATATAAATAGTTTTTAAATTATAAATGACAATATTAATATTTATATAGTTTATATTATGTATAATTTTTAAAAAATTTATCTATATATAATTTTTTAATTATAGTATTTATGTTATAAAAAGATTTATTAATATATATTATATAATATTTATTTAAACTATAACAATATAAATAGATATTTATATAAATTTTATATACTTATTTTTTGCAGTATTTAAAATTTAATAATATTATGTAACAATATTTAATAAAATTATAAATAATATATATAATTTAATATATTATATAATATTTATTTAAATTTATAAACAAATATATATATTTTTTTATATCATTTAAAGTATAATAATATTTATTAATATTAATATTTTATATATAATATTTGTTCTATTTATTTAAATTATAACATATGTATAAATGATTATATATATATTAATATTTATTTAAATATATATTATTATTTTAGAATTTTATTGTAATTAAATTATATATATATTTTTGTTCATTTTTTCAAATAAAATATATATACCATTATTATATAGTATATATTATTTTTAAAATTATAAATGTTATATATTTAACATTTATATATATATATATATTATATTCATATTGATATCTATATTTATATAAAGTATAATAAATATTTGTATTTCTATTAGAAAAATATTGTTTATTAATATTTATAAAAATTATATATCATATATTAGTATTTATATAAATTATATATTATATATATATTAATATTTGTTTATGGTAAAGATGATGATAGGTGTAAGAGGGAGGAAAGGGAATACCTTTCCCTGGCATATTGGGGGAATCACCAAAAGGGAATTTGGGGTTTTTGAAACCTGAAGTGGGGGAAACGGAATTATTAAAAATACAAAACAAACAACCACAAAGGGAATGATTCCGTTTCCCTTTGTTGATTACCCCAAAGTGAACGCCCCCTTAGCTTATTACTCCAACCCAACCCAAAAAATAGATGGGTCAATAATCAAAACCCTAACCCACAAAATTATGGGTTAAGTTAAGGTTAGGTCAAAAATACCGGATTTATATATCACATACATCAATTGTCATATCAATTTTTACTTTTTTCTTCTAATTTTTTCTCTATTTTTTTCTAACTTCAATTGACAACTGACACCAGCTATCAGATTTGCAAAAAGAATGAAGCCATAATTCTTGTCTCTACATAAGCTTAATTGTGCATTGTAATTTGTAATACCACAAGTTTTTATAACAGGGCAAAACCATTTCTTCCATTATCCAAACAACACTAGGTATCTTAATACATAACTATTGAAGATATACATATGACAAACACTAGAGCTAAGACTACTGATCCGCAGATTTTCTACATCTACCCAACAACAAATTGTGACCCAGCCATGAAATTTCTTTTTAGTTCCTTCAGCGAGCAAGAACAACCACCAGTAACCAAAACCCACCGCTCGCTGTCAAACTCTTTTGTAATTACAAAGCAAATGCAGAACTTAGCATTAGATCCACATGCTCACTAGCGCCAGAAAATTAATCAGGAGAATTTGGTCTCTGTATCCCCAAAGACTATTTTCAAGCGTCAACATCTTCAAAATAGGAAGCCGGGATCACGTCTAGGCTTGTCAATGTTGATACAAATTTAAACTGTTCAGGGTAACAAAAATTCCATTAAACACAAACCCAAAATATTCATCCCTTTAACCAGCACTAAGTATTTTATTAACACCAAATATACCTTATGTTGCTTGTATTTATCTCTAATAGCTTCCAAAGACCCTCCTTTTCTCCTCAATTGCAAATCATGGAGTATGGAAACACATTGCTTCAAGTCTGAAGCTTTGTATCCAGAGTATTGTTGCAAGGCCAGATCCTGTGAATATCAATCCCAAAATATTATTTCCAATTCAAGCACATTCAAGCGGGTGTCGAAATCACAAAATGCACGACTTACTAACCCAAGGGTTAGTCTTTGAGTCGAGAGTGAATCTTGCAATGAAGATGACTGAAGCCGCTACCATGGAAGGTAGAAACTTAATACAGCCGTAATCCAACAAGCTTAGTTCAGCTAAGTAATACCCAAGAAATTCAAACTTCAAATTGTCAAGATTGCCATGAGTATCTTGAACGAACCTGGTTAATCTCCTGAAAAAAAAAACAGAAAATGTAAGCACTCGGATTACTGCGATGGAAACCCAAAAACACATTGAGAGAAGATTAGAAACAAATTTATGGGTATTTGCTTTCTACCTTAGAAATGTCTTTACAGTTGGATTCCCCATTTCAAATTTGAGGGTGTCGAGCACATCAGACTCCATCTTAACAACCTCTTCTTTTGTATAGGTGTTATCCGTAATGTAGACAAATTCGTGAATTTGAGGTGGGTTAATCTCCTCATATTTACTGGATGAAACAAAGGGTGTGGTTTAGTATATAGTATAACTGAATAAACGCGATAAGAAGAACAAATCGCAAAAGTGGGCAGTCAAGTTAAATGCACGACTTACGTTGCAACGAGCATAGATGAAACACCCAGAAGCTGAAGCCGTTGTCGATTGATTACATTCATTGACAAATATCTATCTATGTACGAAACAGCTAGAAAGAGGCTATCAGCTTCGAGCTTGTATTCGTCAGTAACCTCCACTAACCAATCCACTAATATCCCTCTCATGTTCGCACTAATGTCATTCTGGACCTTCTCGAGGTAATCAGGCAATGGTCTTCTCTTTGATTCCTTCTGTTAATCAAAAATTTTCAAATCAAATAAGCAAACGCATTGGTCAGCCTCACACAACGAGATCCAGAACAGCAGCAAAATCAGTAGTGCTCCGGACCAATTTCTTCAAAATTTGAGCTTCCAAACAGTATACATTGACGAATTATCGAAGAATGCAGCGTTAGGTTTTCTCACCTCCATGCCCCGGAGGTACTCATAGATTCCAGAAGCATAGGCGGCACACATTTGGGGGTCATCGTCTTCACCCCGTACATCAATCCCCGTCTTAGTGGACGCAGCCGGAAAACCCACCGCATCCTCCACAGGGGTTTTCTTAGATACGACGGCAGAGGCACTTCCCTTCTTCGCTTTCTTAGCGGGTCGTTCGCCGCCAGGAAGGTTCTCCTTTTGGTTCCCGAGTATGTTCGAGGAGATGTCACCTAGAACTGCCCTCTTCTTCTTCGCAGCAGGGGCGATCTGCTCCTGACTGCCGCTAGGCCCCAATACCTGCCCCGCCGATCTCTTCTTCGATGCCCTTGTCACTCTACCGCGATTCTCCTTGTCGGCCATGGATGAGGCTTACGAGTTAGCGTCACACGACACACACAGAGAAAGACAAACAGTGGTGCAAGGGAGCGAGAGAGAGAGTAGGCGGAGGAAAGGTGAGATTTGCGATGTTGGGTTGCACTGATTTATGATGGTGTCGTAGAGAAGGGAGGGAGGGAGGCATAGGCGGTATTTTTTGGCTTTGAAATCTATTTGGGCAGTTGAATTTTACGCTTGCCGGATAGAGGGATGAACAAAAGAGTTCAGATGAAAACGTCGCCGTCTTTCTAAAGTTTCAATTTTAGCTCTCCCCGCCATTGAGGGAGGAGGGAGGATTTTCATTTTCCGAAAGTCAATTCGAGAAACAAAAGTTGATGTGTAACTTGACTCATTTTCATGGTTTTCTGGGATTTTGAGTTTCAAAATGAAAGCATCGGAGCGAGCGGGAGGGACCAGGTTTTTGGTTTTCGTTTAGTTTGATTAAATTATCATTTTTCGGTTTTGATGATTTGGTTCTGTTTGACGAATCCCGCGCTTCTCTGCGGTCAAATAAGTTTGATTTTCAGTAGTAGTAGTAGTATTGTTTTATTTTATTTTTGCCATTTGGATTTAAAGTGTTTGTAATTTATTTAAATATAAGTTCAAATAATATAAAATTTATATCGTTGTTCAATTTATTCTTCAAAATAATATATAACATTAATATGTTTTAATAAACTTAAAATTTTATATTTTTTGTATGTACGTATATTTTAATATTTCACTATGAACCTTTCATTTATTGAAAGTGAATCATTTGTGTTTCAAAAAGTGAATCTTATGTAACCCGTCCGAAAAACGGAGAAAAAAAATGAGAGCCGTCGTCAACCCTCTGCTCTCTTCCTTCTCGACCTAACTCCTCATTGTTTTTGGTTCCTAATCGTAGATGTCTGATTATTACCGCTTGCGAATAGGTCACTCCTCGTGGCCGTAAGTCCTGAGATTCTATAAATTTTTTCTTCATTCCCATTTCCCCTTTCTTGTCGTGTTCGCTGAAGTTACGGGTCATCTGCAAATTATGGAGGATTGTGTAGCCTTATCTAATATGAACAAGAAACCGAGGAATTCGGGGAGTTTTGATTCAGCCGTGGGTAGTGAATTGGAAATGCGAATGAATGTGGAAGAATCAGCCCTAAATCAAAGTCTGTCCTTCAAGAAGGTAATAACCGGTTCAATTCTGGGTGAAAATCCTTTGTCCGAAAGTGATCTGCTGGACGAGGTGTTGGACGATGAGGAAGATTCAATGGAAGATGAAGACCCAAGGTGCCCTACGATTGTTATTTCTAAAGAACAGAAGCTAAAATACCGTTTGCCATGGCAAAGATGCCTTGATTGTCAAATTATTGGGGAAGAGTCTCCCAATGAACATACTGAGAAATAGGTTGAAAAACAGATGGAAGTTGAAAGGGGATTTCTTGATGGATGATTTATCCAACGGCTTCTACAAAGTTGTTTTTACTTGCCTAGAAGACGTTCTTTTCGTCCTAACGGAGGGGCCATGGCCAATCATGGACCATTACATAACAATCAGAAGATGGAGGCCTAATTTCAATCCTTATTCTGAAGCTTTGTCGAATTCGGAAGTGCTGGTACGTTTCCCGGATCTCCCGAATGAGTACTATAACAAGGAGTTCTTATCTATTATGGGATTTAAGGTAGGAAAGGTCAAGAAAGTGGACATATCTCCATCTTGTTCTGGGAAATCTAGGTTGGCCAGAGTTGCTGTTGAAGTTGATCTGACAAAACCATTGTTGGCAAAGTATAGATTTAGACGCAAGGTTATGAAAGTCAAATACGAGGGTTTACACCTGGTTTGTTTCAATTGTGGGTGTTATGGTCACAAGGACGATACGTGCCCCCAACGACAAACGCAGGAAGTTCCTTCACAACCTGATGGAGTCAAAATGGTGCAAGAACCGTCAACTAATCAGATTAAACACATTATCGACGATTACGGTGACTGGATGGTACCAAAGCATCGCAGTTTAACAAGAAACCGCCAGAATTTGAAGGCTACCCCAAAAAACCCTAACTTGGACCCCAGGAAGAATAAATCACGATTCTCGGTTCTGGAACAAAGGGATGGTGAACAACAAGAACACTCGGGTCTTGAGAACGTGGCTTCTGGGGAAGGTGAACATAGGCCTTCAAGTTCAATCCAGATCCATGCCCCGGATAAATCGAAACCTTATCTGAAGAGCTCCGACAATATGAGGGATCCGGTGGTGATGGGCTACCAAAAAACGGATTGCAACGATGTGATACTGGAAGATAGGGAGACTGGGAGAATTGGAGCTCCAACCCCATCTTCACAACAAAGTTTCGAGATTCAACACGGAAGAGAATTCTAGATGCGGAACAACCTTCTTGGAAGGGATAATACTTGAGTTTGCCTTATTTACCATTTTGTTTGATTATGATTAACAATATTATGTTTTGGAATGTACGAGGTGCTTTGAAACCTGGTTTTCACAGAACTATGAAAGAGTTTGTAGACTGAAAAATCCAGATATTGTTGCAATTTTTGAACCTAGGATTAGTGAGGAGACTGTTGCGTTAGTTTGTTCTAAGCTAGGCTTTGAAAGATGTTTTCGTGTGGATGCAATTGGGTTTAAGGGTGGTATATGGTTATTATGGAAAAAGCGTATTGATGTTCGTGTAATTTGTCGTGAACTCCAGTATGTGCACTGTGAAGTTACATCAGATAACTGCCATTTTTTCATAACTGCAGTATACGCAAGCCCAAATGTCACAATTCGAAGACAATTATCGAGCCAGTTGGATCAGGTTCAACCCCACAGAGACGTACCATGGATCATTGGAGGTGACTTCAACGCAACGCTGTTCACAAAGGATAGAAATCATTCGTCCAAGGGTAACTATGGTATTGTTAAATGTTTTTCAAAATGGTTTTATGATAGACATCTTGTTGATATTAGAGCTTTTGGCAATAATTTTACTTGGTCTAATGGTAACCATTGTGCTTGTTTAGACAGAGTAGTTGCCTCCACTGATTGGTTACATGTATTTCCGGAGGCTAGTTTGGAAGTTCTCTCTAGATTTTCCTCAGATCATAGTGTTATTATTCTATCGGTTGATCCTCCAAACCATAAGTATAAAAATAGGCTTAGTTTTAAATTTTTGGCTGCTTGGTTCTCTCACCCAAACTTTACTAAGGTTGTTTCTGAAAATTG
The DNA here is from genome assembly GCA_023374045.1 of Limonium bicolor. Classification (NCBI taxonomy): domain Eukaryota; kingdom Viridiplantae; phylum Streptophyta; class Magnoliopsida; order Caryophyllales; family Plumbaginaceae; genus Limonium; species Limonium bicolor. Next base: position 69,221,484 of record CM041782.1, on the reverse strand, counting down.
GTTGAAGAGTGGTACTCTGAGCGATTTTATGGAAAGTTTAGGCTTTTTCTTAAAAGATTGGAACAGAGTTGTCTTTGGACATATAATTTTAAATAAGAAAAGGCTTTGGGCTCGACTGAGAGGTATTCAGAGGGTTGTGGATTTGGGTAAAGGTGATCATCTTAGGGGCTTAGAATCCAAACTCTCTAAGGAGCTAGAAATTTGGTTACATAGAGAAGAGTCTTTATGGTTCCAGAAATATAGGGATAATTGGATAACCTTAGGGGACAAAAATACCTCTTATTTTCATACTAAAACAAAGATTAGGAGGCAGCGAAACAGAATCCTTAAATTGATGAATGCGGATGGCACTTGGGTTGTGATGAGGAAGGGCTGGGTAATTGCTGGAGTTTTTTAGCAAGCACTTTAAGAAAAGCTCTTACCCTCGGATACCCTTAGAAGGGCATGATTTTCCCCCTTTAAATGATAATTATAAAGTGAATCTTGCTAGTTTAATTACGGATGAGGAAATAGTTAATGCCCTCAAAGGTATGAAGGCATTTAAGGCCTCAGGTAAGGATGGGTTCCTTGCAGGTTTTTATCAAAGATTTTGGGGCCTGGAGGGTCCCAAAGTGACTGAATTTGTTAGGTCTTCTGTAAGTCGGGGGGTCTTGGACAAAGGGATGAATGATACTATTTTGACACTTATTCCTAAGGTGGACCATCCTACCATGGTTAACCAGTTTAGACCAATCTCCTTTTGCAAAGTTCAGTATAAGATTCTTTCTAAGACTTTAACGAATAAACTTAAGTCCTTTATGTCTACTTGTGTCTCGGATTGTCAATCTAGCTTTGTGCCCAGTAGAAGCATATTTGAAAACATTATGCTAATACAAGAAGCTTTGTATTGTATGCAAAACACAAAAGCAAGAGAGAGCTTTGTGGCCATGAAGATTGACTTAGCTAAAGCATGTGATTTCCTTTCTTGGGAGTTTATTAATGAGACTTTGATGTGCATTGACTTACCCATTAGTCTGAAAAATATCATTATGCAGTGTATTACCATGGTGTCATTTCAGGTGTGTTGGAATGTCAATTTGTCTGATTCATGTCCTGCTGGTAGAGGGGTTTGCCAAGGCGACCCTCTTTCTCCTTTTATATTTGTGTTGTGTATGGAATGACTATCTCAGCTAATTAGTAGGCAGTTCATGCGAAAAAACTGGATTCATCTATCCTTAAGAAGGAAAAATACTCTTGTTTCACATGTCTTTTTTGCTGATGATTTATTCTTGTTTGGTAGAGCTAATCCTGAGCAAGTTATCCTGATGCGTGCGTGTTTAGAAGATTTCTGTAATGCTTCTGATCTTGTTATTAGTTTTGAAAAGTCAAAACTTTTAGTCTATAGGAATGTGAGCGATGAAAATGGTAAAGTGTTAAGTCTAGAGGCTGGTATGCCTTATACTAGAAGTTTGGAAAATATTTGGGTGTGTTTTTTAGGCAAGGGAGGAATGATAATAAATCTTGTAATCAAATCCTTGACAAGGTTAGAAGTAGGCTAGCAGGGTGGAAACAAAAAACCCTCTCTTTGGCTGGTCGTATTTGCTTGGTTAAAAGTGTGATGTCTTCGATACCAATTCATAGTATGCAGTGTCAGATCATGCCTGTTTCAGTTTGTGACGAAATTGACCGGATGAGCAGAAACTTTATCTGGGGATAAGATGCGGGTAAGAGGAAAATGCATGATATAGGGTGGGACCAAATCTGTAAACCTAAAGAGAAAGGGGGTTTAGGGCTCCGTAGAATGAGATAAATGAACCAGACGTGCTTTGGGAATATTGTATGGAAACTAGTCAGTAATCCAAGTAGTTTCTGTTTAAAAACTCTCATATGTAGATATCCTAATCCAAACACACAAAGATGCTCTAGTAACTGGAGGAGTATACATAATTGCTCGGATCTAATCGAAAAGGGTGCGAGATGGGTAGTCAATAATGGAAAAACTATACGGTTTTGGACTGATTACTGGCTGGTTGAACCTTGTATACTATCATCAATCATTAAGGATGTTCCCAATGAGTAGACGGATGATACAATATCTTCATACTGGTCTAGTAACACGGGATGGAATTTTAATAAATTTGCATGTTTCCTTCCTAAATCTGTAGTGAACAAAATCTTAAATGTTGTTATTTATTCTAATAGTGAATCAGATTTTTTGACATGGCAAGGGGAACTCTCTGGAAACTATAGTTTAAGATCAGCTTATAAACTGTTAACTGAAAGCAATGATTCAAAACAGAAAGGAAGTGGTGTTACCTTTCCTTTTGGGAAGATCTGGAAATTGCGGGTTCAGGAGAGGGTGAAAGTGTTTATGTGGAGAGTAGCACTGGGAAAAATCATGACAAATTCAAGACGGTTTAGTTTTGGTTTTACTGTGCTTGTCACTTTTGCAGCCAAGAGGAGACAATCCTGCATATTCTCAGAGATTGCCCTATAGCAAGGAAGGTTTGGGATAGACTGATCTTCTCTAAGTCTAAGCTTAAGTTTTATTCGTTGAAAATATCAGATTGGTTAACAGAATATTTATCAAATGGTGATTGTTTTACAATCCATGGTAAATGGAAAATTGTTTTTCCCACTGTATTTTACTTTGTGGAAGTGGCGAAATGTGAAGATTTTTAAGAATGAAAGTAGAATGTTTCTGCCTTTGCGTACTGTTATTCTAGCATTATTTCAGAACAGGGAGGCTTGGTCTGGACAAGATGAGCTAGCTAGTTATTCACAAGTCATGGAAGTTTCTGATATTGGAGTGGTACAGAACCGGGTGGTGATGGATAGGGAAGTATACTTTTGAACCCCCCCTGATTATGGTGGTTAAAATTCAATGTTGATGGGTCTTTTAATGTGTTGACAGATAAGGCTACAGCCGGAGGAGTATGCAGAGATCACTTGGGGAACTGGATAACGGGATTTATGGAGATATTTGGGAAACAAAGTGTGTTATACTTGGAAGCGATGGCGTTGCGGTGTGCAGTGAGATTATCAATAACGATGCAACTCAACCGAGTGCAGTTCTGTTCAGATTCCTCACAGTTGGTGGAGTTGGTTGCTGAATGTCCTAAACATCATGCCTTAAAACCTGTAATAGACCATTGTAAATCTTTACTTTCTTTTATTGAGAGGTATTCTGTTGCAACAAAGTGGCGGATCTACTTGCTAAGATGGGTATGGAGTGGGAGCGTGGGAACCACATCTTCGAGGTTCCTCCAAACTATGTAATACCTCTTATACATGAGGAACAAACATCAGTTATTAAATGAATGAGGCTAGACCTCCGTTATTTTGACAAAAAAAGTGAATCTTATGTTTAAGAAAAATGAACCTTTCACATTAAACAATGTGAATCATTTGTGTTTTTAAAAGTGAACTTAAATCCTCCTCAACAAACCTTAAAAATTCCTTTGAAGTTCTTTAGCTTTCATATGTGGTTTTTAGGGTGTGTGGTGTAGGGTAACCTTTTTTTAAGTTGTTATATATTTTATAATGTCTTCATTGACTCGACAGTTTTTTTAGGTTTGTGGTTTATGGTCGTTAGACCCTAAACCTTGTCTTTCCTAAGGTGGTTTTTAGGTTAAGTGTGTAGAGTTATCTTTTTTAAAATTGTTCTATACTTTACATTGTCATAACTGACTCGACAATTTTTCATGGTTTGTGGTTTAGGGTGTAGGGTCCCTGCACTACAAACTCTAAAAATGTCTTCGATGTTTTTAGTTTTCCTATAGTGGTTTTTAGGGTTTAGGGTTTACGTAAATATAAGATTCACTTTGCACTAACATATCACAATGTATTGAAAACTTTTATACTTTGTAACTGAATTTTATAGCAGAAAAATAATTCACTTTTATAACTCCACTAATTTGTTGTACGTAAACATAAGATTCACTTTGATAACATTACAGTAACTATAATTGACGTACTAGTGGACCGTTATCAAACAATACTTGTACCATTAACTATAATCTTATACGAGACAATAGTTCACTTTTATAACACTGCTGGTTCATTTTATGGAAAGCATAAGATTCACTTTGCCTTCATCAAAATGTACGAGAAACTTTATAATATGAAGCTGAGTTTATAGTAGAAAAAAGTGTACTTTTAAAGCACTACTGAGTCATTTTACGTAAACGTAAGATTCACTTCTGTAAGACTACTGATTCATTTTACGTAAACATAAGATTCACTTTACACTAACACATCACAATGTGAAACATAAAAATTTAAAGTTTACCAATATATATTAACAATGCATCTTGTTTTGAAGAGCACGAATTATGATGAACAATGGTATAATTTTTTTTCACTTATAATTTTGTAAGTTATAACATTTTGAATTTTTTATGTTTCTCTCTTCAAATAATAAAGACCACATTGAACCCTCCCTATGTGCATGTGTGTATTTGCCAAAAAAGTGTATTATCTTTTTTTCACTTTATTTTTATATTTGTGCCATGACTCCTCTTTTCTCCAACTTTTAATTTAACTAGTAGATTACTGACATGTGGCATGAAACCATAAAAGAAGGTCGAGCTCTCCTAACTCATTATTTTTTGAGTTTGGCATTGTGTTCGTTTTCACGTGCGTAAGTGTATCATGGTTCATGAATTTGTGAGGTAGGTGGTCACGGGACAGGCTGGTCGCAATTTTAGTCTCAGGTTCAATTAGTGTCGGTCTCTAGAGCAAGGGATTAGCCATGACTACTATTAACTATTTTTTTTTTCGTGGTCCCTGTTCTGGTTCTTTTTTTGAGGATCGCACCCAAGTCGGACTGGCTTTGGGTTTTATATATATAAAAAGTTTGTATGTTAGTTTTTGGGTAATAATTGATTACATCACAAAATTATTACATAAGTGAAAATATTTAAACATTATAATCTTATATATTATGAAGAAAAAAATATTATACTTATTTTTTGGACTTGCATATGAAGAAATATAATAGTTTGAACCGAAAGAAATAGTCAGAGTATCAATTTTTTGACAGGTCTCGGGCCGGTCCCTAACCAATCCAAGAGGCCTTAACTTACACGGTCTCAGACCAGTCCCGACCTTTTGGAGTAGGGTTGTCCATACAAATTTGGTTAATTCGGTTATATCTGAAAAGTTTTTTTAGTTTTTTTAACCATTTTTTGTTACTGTTTTTTAAATTTTCAATTTTTGGTTAACCAGATTCTATTTGCTTCGGTTTTTTATTATAAAAGAGAATAATTCAGTTACCCGAATAACTGAAATATTTTTAAAATTGAATTGTTAATTAAAATATATTAATAAAAATCACAATTTTTTTTACGGTTAGCCACAACTAAATAGTCGATTCATTTTTGGTTTTTAAGTGGAAAAAAATTCAGTTTCCTCGATCAATTGGTTATTGAATTGAATTTTGACTCGACTAGCCGCTCTATGGCTAGCTTTAAGTTTGGGCATTTCATTTATCTAACCCAAATAATCCAACATAAAAGTAACCCGTAAACAATAGGTTTTTGTTTAATGTTTGGGTTAAGTTTGGATTACTTGTAGATTTTTTAGATTTATTTTTATTTTATTAAAGAGAAAATAATAAATAATATGCATATTACCATTTCACTTTGACACTTTTTATATCTCCCTTCGGTGGAGCCTTCTGCCCTTTCTCTCTAGTCAGCCCCTACTCTTGCCTTGTCTTGCCTTTAACGTCTTGTCTCGCCATTAAAGCCAGCCCCCAGCCCTCTCCTCGTTTCTAGCTCGTTTTTCTTCCAGCGGCGGCTCCTTGAGAACCTGTGTTGTAATCATGACATCTTGCATATCCTTTTTCGGACCCGCATGGGGTTTAACCCTTGATCTCCCGACATTTCCCACCCTCATCTATCCTTTTCCCGTTCATTTACCCGTCCTTTTAGCTCTTTCTTCTTCAAGCGTTCTTTTGCATATGGCCTCCACCCCCTTGCATCCATTTGTTGAAGACCTTTCAGCTCGCTGTGCTGGTCTTGTTCTCACGAAAGATGAAGGATAGGCAACTGACATGCACGGTCGTGTGGAGCATGACCTTACTCTTTTATTCGAGTGATACCTCTTATGTAAGTCATTCACATCCAAGTCGGTAGACATTAGAGCGCTTGAATCTTCTCTTGGCCGCACTTGGTTTCTCGTAGGAGAGTTCAAAATTCACACCATAGGTAAAGGCCTGTCATTTTTGGAGTTTGAGAAAACTGAATGGTGCATGCAATCTTGTATCATGGACCTTGGTGTTTCGATGTTTCACTCATAATCTTCCAGATAATTGGCAAGTGCAAAGCTCCCCATGATCATGATTTCAACTGGTCCCCCATGTGGTATAGGGTCTACGATGTCCCGTTCCTATATCATCATAGGGACTTCGCAAGAAGGCTTGAGAACCGTTTTGGTTGCTTTCTAAAATATGAGGAGGATGTCGATTGAATCAGTGGGGAATTTATGTGCATTAAAGCTGATAATGATGTGTGTCACTATCACTACCGACGGAGATAATTCGGTTCTCACGCTTGCATATGAGAGAGTGCCAGCAATTTGTTTTTGCTGTGGTCTGTTCACTTACTCCACAAAAGGATTGCTTCGATCAGAGGAGTCAGGCGACTAGGGTTTATCCCCACGGTCCATGGCTTAGAGCTTCAACTTCTCGGTCTGGCCAACTGAAACAGATTGAGGGCCACGTTGATTCCTCAAAGATTGCATGTGGTATGATAAGGAAGCCTTGCAATCTTGATACAAGCCATCCATCTCACCAAGGGAACAATTGAGAGGCCAAAATGGCTACAAAAGGTCCAGGCTCTGAGCAAACCTCAATAGCTAAAAATCCTCCGCACTCCATACCAGAGAATTCCCCAAACCCAAGTAAGCTAGGCGAAGGAGACCATTACAGCGAAACTATGCTAATGAGTGTTGAGGACCCATTAGTTGCAGCAAGACATCAGAAATGTACGTTTGATCAACGGATTTATGAGGGGTCCTTGGATGAAATATGGAATCTTCAGCACTCCGGACTGGATAACAAAAAGGGTAAAGTGACCTTCTACCCCGTGAAGCCTTTTCTTGTCGTTGACCTTATCCATCAGCTGAGTCCGGAGGCAAATGCCCCAAGTACCCAGAATGTCTCAGCAATCCATCATTCAAAGGCAAGCCGGAAAAATAAGTTGTATATATCAGGTCTCATGTTGTGGCATGGTTACTTGTGACCTTCTCTTTATACAACTTATAACCATGCTTTTGTCGTAGGTTATGGTGTCTTACTTTTGGTGTTGTAGGTTTTCTTCTAGTTCTACTAGTTAAGAGGTATGTACGTTTGGGATTTTGGTTTGCTTTGTGATTTTGTTTCTTGGACGTAGTATCTTCCTGCCTCTCCCCCTAAGTAGTGGATTTTAGGCTCGTAAGCTACTTCTTCAGCGTCCGAACGGGATCAGGTGGCTCATAGTAGTTGCTTAGCTAATGTGTGTACTAGGTCAGGCTTTTGGATATCATTTGTCATGTTGCCTTTGGACTGATGACTAATGAATATGGTTGGTATATTTTTTAAAAAAAGTGTTACGCTATAAGTGCTAATAAAATAAAAATCTACTACGACGTTTGTACACAATCTTTTTTTGCCGACATTTTGTAAGGTTTTATTAACACAATTTATGTTTTAATAAACTAAATTTCTTTTGATTATTACTTGTAACTCGCAAAAAATCTAATAGTCATCTTATAAAAAGTTGATATTGTATTTAAGTTCAAATTTAGAAATTCATAAAAAAGATTAATTTAGAAAAGTTCAGATTAGGTTGAGTTTAATGGTTTTAAACGTGTAACACCCCAACCGCTAATCCTTCCATTATCCTCTAATCATTCCCATAATTACCTTACTCGCAGCGGAATACTTACTTACTTACTTTCGGCGGGTGATACAACGTCGTTAGCCATCCAAGACCAACAAGGTACTACTACTTACAGTAACGGTCTGATGATTAGAACATACCGAAAAATACTACTACTTTTACAATGCCAAATACTTACTTACATTTGATTACCGAGTATCCCAAAATATATGAATTACATTCCAAGACTATTCCCAAAAATTAAGAGTTTGTACATCCACTCCTTTCTATCCAATCATGAATTCATTATCCAAAAAGGTGTACCACATGGTACACCGGCTACTCAAAAAGGCCTTAGCCGTGTACAACTCGGTACACCATCCCAATCTACTAACTACCCCAAAAAGAATTCGTCCCGGTCCTTACTCGACCATCACGCCTCGCGGGTACCTGTAGAATAAAAACATTCCCCCTAGGGGGTCAGCTTACGCTGAATATGATAACCGCATACCCCGCGTACTAGCGAGGGTACGCCAACTATTTAGTCAAATACATGCGGTTCGTTTCATTCATACATACATACATGTTTTACACAATACAAGTTCAATACATTCATTCCACAAGGCATACATACCTTCAATACATGCAAGGAAGACATTACAAGTCAACCATTTATACTTACCGAATACTCACCGCATTACGGAGATACACTTCTCTCATTCATACAGAAGTCATGTTAGCTTCATTACACACCCGGGTTAATCGGGTGTTCAATACTCCTTTACTCAAGGTCAATGACTTACAATAGTCAAGACTGATACACATACAATACTTACTTCTTACTTACTTTACTCAGTCAAGTCGGTATGACCTCCGGGCAGGGATTACTACATCCCACCACCGGGCTTTAGGGTGGCCCACTAATCCAGGATGCTACCCATTCAAGGGGTTTGGTCCATGGAAAAGATTACAGCCAGGATTCGGATCCAACCTCTTGTGTTTCCTTATCCTCACGCGTGCCGAAACTATATCGGACTTCTACTCATTCCATTTACTCATTACTCATGTTAGGAGTTAGATTGTTAGGAATTAGTAGAAGTCAGTACTTCCTTTCCATACATCAATACAATACACAAGTACACATTACTTACACATACTCACCATTCCCATTCATACTTTTTGATGAATTATACAAACTAAATGTTCAAGAAGATACACAAGAACAAAATAGTTCAAACACAGTTAAGTGCAATATAAGTCCGATTCGTGCATTTATCTTATTGGTGATCACGTAAGCACACAAATCGGGGTAACCAAGTTAGGATACAGGGCATGAAGAAATCATACCGTTCACCGTCGTATTCGTACTACCGGTTCCTTTGGAGCTCAACTATTTGATTCCTATACATGCATGAAGTTGTATGATCAATGATCTATTATTGATCCAACTCATTCCTTCATTAATACTCCTAATGTATACATACTACTCCTTTACTCTCATACTTGACTATTAAACCCATTCTTTTCTCATCACCTCTTATTCTTGCTTCCTTACTCATTTACTTATTTTCTTACCTTTACCACTTCATTAATGGTGTATTCCTACATACGTATGCGTATATGTGTATAGGCATATATATACATACATATGACTACCATAGTCATATAATAAAACATTTTTTTTTGTTTTGACTAGACCGACCTTACCCAGGGTCGGACCCAAGGTCGGTCGAAGTCAGTAAGTTTCGATCAGGCAAAATTCCAGGCTCGACCGACCTTGCAAGTCCGGTCCCAAGGTCGTTCCATTCCAGTGGGTTACTTACGTGAAAATTTCAGGCCCGACCGACCTTGCAAGTCCGGTCCCAAGGTCGGTCCGTTCCAATGTGTTCTGGGTTCGAGTTTCTGGACTCGACCGACCTTGCCCAAGTTCGGTCCCAAGGTCGGTCCATTTCAGTGGACTTCTGGCCTTCGAAATTTACGACTCGACCGACCTTGCAAGTTCGGTCCCCAAGGTCAGTCGAAGTCAGAAGACTTCCCGTCTTTGTATTTTAAGGCTCGACCGACCTTGCGGGTTCGGTCCCAAGGTCGGTTCGGCCCAGTACTTCAGTTTTAAAATTTGTTTCTTAGTGTTTTACTTTCCCATTGCTTCCCCAATCTTTACCAATACTTCCCTACATGTTTACCACTCATTTAGATGCTCTAAATCACCTTAATTCATCCACCAAACTTGTTACTCAATCCTAGATACACTTGTACAATTTTTCTTATTCCATTCCAACACTTACACTAGTTTTCCTCACACCAAATGCTACAAATTTTGGTTTTCTTCATTATGCTACAGATTTTTCCCTCAACTCCTACCCTCCAATACTCCTTTCACTAATGCCACTCTTAGCATCTTCAACACATTAACTCACATCCTAGTTCCATCCCATTAACAAACTCATTCCCAAATCTGTTTCAAGACACCTAACTATCCATTTTAACTCTTCAAATGCACCTAGTCACTACCTAGGTTATTTCTTCTTCTTACACACACTAAGTCCTCAATTTCTAGACCAATTTGGACATAGTCTCCCCTATATTTTTAGCTTTGCCCACACATTGTTTCAGCTCACAAATGCTCATTCTCTCAACCTGTTTATCCAATACATTATACACACATTTCAACTCCACTCCAACACCATAAAATTCCTGCACATACACACATACTACCCATGGTTTTCCCAAGCTTTTAAACATCATTTAAAAACTTCAAAACTGTTACAATATCATTCCTCATTATACTACAACATACTTACTACTCATTACTCAATACATTACTCATTTTACTACTCAAAAACTGTTACAATACTACATACAAAACTAGCTCAAGGTAAGAGCCTTTACCTTGTTCTCTCTAGTTTTCTTTCTTCCTTTCCCTTCTCTTACTTTCTTCTCCTTTGTTCTCGGTTTTGAATGGAGTTCACACTCCAATTCTACAACCCATACCAATACACAATACCATTTCAATACTACCCTTAATTAACCTAAAGCTTAAAGCATAATTTTAGGGTTTAAGAAAAGCTATTACCTTCCAACCAATGAGTGAGGTCCTTGGTTAGCAAGAGAACAAAATTCCTAGCCCAAAGAAGAAGCCAAAATCGGCTGGAGCAAGAAGGAACAAAGAGTTCAAAATCTGAAATCCTTATAATGCAAACAAGGGCTAGAAATGATGGATTTTTGAATTTCTTTTTACCTCAAAGTAACAAGGAGGTGAAGGTGCTTCTAATGGTGGACTCAAGTCTTCAAATGGCCTCTACCCATAAAAATGAAAATGAGGCTTTTGGATTTTTGAAAGGAGGAAAGTGTTCTCCTTTGCAAGGGGATTCCAATGGTGTGATTTTTGTAATTTTTGGAGAAGGATCAATGGCTTAACAAGAGGAGAGAAGGTGAGGTTTTTGTGTGGGTTCTCAAATATCCATGGCCATCGCATGAGGAAGAAGAAGAGGAATAGGGAAGATGAGAGAAAACGTGAGAGAAGAGTGGGGATAGGAGAGAGAGGGTCCTTTTTTTGCTTTTAGTTATTTCCTTTGTCTTTTAGCAAATAAGGAGAGTTAGGTGAGTGTGAGAGAGAGGCAAATCGGCCAGCCCATACACACACACAGATTTTACTTTTTATTTGCAATGTGGACACATTAACTTTGTTTATTTGCATTCTCACCCCACAACTTCCCGGTTGTTACAGTTTTTACTAACCGGAACCCGTTTTCCGGAATTTTCTCGTTTAATTAATTTTATTGGTTCCCAACCTTTATTACTGTCTATTAATGACTATTTGGTTGACCAAAATTGTTACGAGTCTATTTGACCCGCTTAAAGTCGCGTTTTCCCGGTTTCCTCAAAAAACGCGCTTTAAGATTCGTTTATGCTTTTAACCCATTTTAAAGGTCCGTTTTCTTCGGGATTTGTTTCCTCATGTTTATTTAAGTGTAATTAAGCCTTGAAAATTATAATTAGCCTAATTAATCACTGTTTTTAATTACGGGGTATTTCAATCTACCTCCCTTAAGGAACTTTGCCCTCAAAGTTGCTCAAGGTTTACAGTTTACTATTCTACTCATTTGGCAACCAATTGCCACAATGCATTCTGCTACCACCTTACAAGGTGTTCACAGTTCTTACACTATGAATACCCACCAATTCAAATACCATACACCATACTCAATTCGAATACCATACACAATGCACAATCCACAATACCATTCACATACCACACAACACAATTGCATTACTCATTACACACATACCATCCTCATTGTACTACATACCGGATACTACTAGCACTACCTTGTGCTCATAAATACCATTAGCACTACATGTGCCAACAAAATACAATTACAATACATACATACTACGCAATGCTAACCCGAAGCAATGCAAAAACAAAATGGCTCTACCCCCCTTAAAAGGGGTACGCCCCGTACCCTCCGTACTATATGGATACTAGACATCTAGTCTACAAATAAATTTGGGTACTTCGCCTTCATGGTGTCCTCTAGTTCCCAAGTCGCTTCCTCGACATCATGGTTAGACCACAAGACCTTCACCATTCATACAAATTTATGGCGAGTGTCTCTTGTCTTTGTATCAAGGATTCATAGTGGAGTCTTGACATATCTCATCGTCGGCTTTAGGGATAAATGTTCGGGTTCTAATACATGAGAGGGATCGGCTATGTATTTCTTGAGTTGTGATACATGAAAGACATCATGAACACGCCCCAATTCTTCAGGCAATGCTAGCCTATAAGCTACGGCTCCAATCCTCTCGGTAATGGTATACAGGCCTATAAATTTCAGGCTCAGCTTGCCCTTCTGGCCAAATCGAAAGACGCCCTTCATAGGTGAGACACGCAAGAACACTTGGTCGCCCACGGCGAACTCAAGGTCGCGTCGTCGCACATCCACATAGGATTTCTGTCTATCTTGGGCTGCTTTCATATTTGCTCAGATTTGTTGTACCTCAGCTTGTACTTGTTCCAGATACTCCGGTCCTATGATGACCGCTTCACTTGGCTCATCCCAACACAACGGGGTACGACAAGGCCTACCATACAAAGCTTGGAATTGCGACATCTTAATCGAAGCATGATAGCTATTGTTATACGAACTCGATAAGATGAAGCTTATCAATCCAACTCCCCTGGAAGTCTAAGGCACATGCCCTAAGCATATCCTCTAGTGTCTGGATGGTCCTTTCTGTCTGACCGTCGGTCTGTGGATGGAAGGTGGTGCTAAGCTTCATCTCAGTACCCAGCGCTTCCCGTGTTACTCTCCAGTATCTCGAAAGAAATCTGGTGTCGCGGTCAGATACTATGGTTTTCGGGACTCTATGGTGTCGGATGATCTCCTTGTCGAATAGCTCCACGAGCTTCGTCACCTTCCAGATGTCCTTCATCGGTATGAATCGGGCAACCTTGGTGAGACGATCGACTACTACCCAGATCATGTTGAGTCCTCCCCTAGCAGGTGGGAGTCCAACAACAAAATCCATAGAGATATCATGGAATTTCCACTCCGGAATGGGCATGGATTGCACCATTCCTCCCGGTCTTCGGTGCTCGAACTTCACCTTCTGGCATGTGAGACACCTCAGAACATACTCAGTTATGTCTGATTTCATTCCTGACCACCAGAAGTACCTCTTCATGTCTTTGTACATTTTAGAGGCTCCCGGATGGACATGCAATGTCGAACAATGTGACTCTCGCAGAATGCGATCCCGTAGCTCAGCATTGCTTCGGGGGACGCATAGTCTGCCATTCAATCAGATCAGACCATCTTCATGCAATTTGAAGTCGTACTTTCGGCTCTCGAAGGTACCATCGGTGATTTTCTGTCTGATCTCTGTGAAGTAAGGGTCGCTCAACTGAGCGTCTCGCACCTCATCAACCAAGCTAGAAGAAGCGAGTAGCGAATGGAGCGAGTGTGCTCGACGACTCAGGGCATCGGCTACAACGTTTGCCTTCCCTTCTTTATACTAGAGGTTGATGTCATAATATGAGAGGAACTCCATCCACCTCCTCTGTCTTAAATTCAGTTCTTTCTGTGTGAATACGTACTGTAAACTTTTGTGGTCGGAGTAGATGGTGATGCTTACCCCATAGAGATAGTGTCGCCATATCTTCAAGGCGAAGACAATGGCTCCTAACTCTAGATCGTGTGTCGGGTAATTCTCCTCATGCTTTTTCAGCTGGCGAGAAGCATAGGCTACTACCTTGCGATGCTGCATGAGTACGCATCCCATTCCCTTGCCCGATGCATCACAATACACCTCAAATCCCTCTGTGCCCTCTGGAAGTGTGAGAATTGGCGCTGAGGTCAATGAGTCTTTTAGGCTCTGGAAGGATACCTCGCACTCATTTGTCCATACAAACGGTGCATCTTTCTTCATCAATGACGTCATGGGCTTAGCGACTTTTGAGAAGTCCTTTACAAACCTCCGGTAATAACCGACTAAACCAAGAAAGCTCCGGATGTCGGTAATAGTCTTAGGTCTAGGCCATGATCGTACAACTTCGATTTTGGATGGGTCTACTGAAATACCCGCGCTTGAGATGACATGACCGAGGAAAGATACCTGATCTAGCCAAAACTCGCATTTGGAGAATTTCGCATACAGCTGGTTCTCGCGCAGTGTCTCAAGTACTCTTCTCAAATGGTTTTCATGCTCTTCTGTTGACTTTGAATACACAAGGATGCCGTCGATCAATACTACTACTGAAGTGTCCAGCTGATCACTGAATAACCGATTCATTAGGTCCATGAACTTGGCTGGTGCGTTAGACAAACCGAATGGCATCACCGTAAACTCGTAGTGGCCATATCTTGTTCGGAATGATGTTTTCTCTATATCTTGTGCTTTAATAGTAATTTGGTGGTATCCGGATCGGAGATCAATCTTAGAAAAGACCGAAGCTCCCTTCAACTGATCGAACAGGTCGTCGATGCGTGGCAATGGATACTTGTTCTTTACAGTGACCGCATTCAATTCGCGGTAGTCGATGCAGAGGCGGAGACTACCGTCCTTCTTCTTCACGAAGAGGACCGGTGCTCCCCAGGGTGATACGCTCGGGCGTATAAACCCTTTGTCGAGTAGATCACGTAGTTGCTCCTTAAGCTCTGTCATTTCTGCAGGTGCCATACGGTATGGTGCCCTAGCAATGGGACCAGGTACGAGGTCGATTTCGAACTCTGCTGCTCTCTGTGGTGGCATACCAGGTAGCTCTTTCGGGAATACATCAGGGAATTCTGAGACTACTGCTACACATTACTGAATTCTAGATCTCTCTCCAGATCTTGCACATGGCATAAATACACTTAATGTCCCTTTCTGAGCTCCCGATACATTGACATAGCGGAGATGACTATAGTTGAAGGCTCTCTCGGTCTCTGGCGGTATGTAACAGTGACCCTAGATGGACTCTTGAGCAGCAATCGGTGCTCGGCGCATAGGATCCGTCCCTTGTGCCGGTCCAACCAGTTCATTCCGATTATTAAGTCAAATCCTAACCCGTTGAATTCAATGAAGGAGATGGGAAACGCTTCACCTTTGATTTGAATTGTGGCGGTGTGGTAATACTTAGTACACTTCACTCGCTCCTTCGATGGGAGAGTAACCAAGAAATTTGGTAGCTCATCTGCGTCTAACCCCAACCTTGTAGCGAATGATGGCGATACAAAGGTGTGAGAGGCGCCGGAGTCAAATAGTACTGAGGCTTCGATGCCGTTTACTGGGAATGTTCCTGTTAGAATGGTGCCGCTTTTGCCGGCTTGCTCTTCGGTGAGGATACTCAGGTTACCTTCGGTACCGAGTCCACAACCTATTGATTCATAAGATTACAATTAACGATGGTGGAACGCAAGTGGAATTTAATAACCAACACTGCTTTTATTGAATAACCAACCATCATACATACTGTGTCTCTAATACACGTTACTACTGGATTACATGCTACTACAAGATTAATACTTTCTAAAGGTAAGGTTTAGGCGTCCTGGTTTCATGTGTATGGCATTGATTATTGCCGGTGGTGCCGTATTCAACTTGATCTTCTGGATCCTGTGATACAGCAACCTTGATTTTCCACCCATGATTAGAACATCTCCTGATCTCAATACCAATTTCTCTGCGAGGTCCACACGCTTCTGCTCGCTATACAAGAATACGACATCATCACCAATGGACCAAGACACTACGGGCACTCCTAGTTCAAGAGATTCCGTCGTCTCGTCCTTATCTTGGTGTAAGCCAAGTCATCCTTCTTTCTCATATAAGTTGACGATACATAAGTCTGCTTCAAGTGCAGGGATTGGTTCATCTTCACATTGCTGTGCGATTTCTACAGCTTGTGTGACAAGCGTTTGGAATTCCGGGGGTATTGATGGAGGTGTGGCTCCGCCTCCTGCTCACGTTGTTTGGTATGTCTTGGTGTAAGGGTTCCAATCCTTTCCCAAGCACATCATTTTCAGCTTCATTGTAGCTCCACCGGGGAATTCGGGTGTATAAAATCCTCCTGAACCCATTCCTAACTCGTTGCATCGTCGAATGATTGAGATTTGTGCTTCAGGTGTCAGGTATCCTTTTAATAAGATCATACCTGGGCGGATGACCTGACACTGCTCGTTGTTGAAGTGGTGAGTGGCGATGTCAGTCTCTTCATGAGGTGAGTTCGAAGGTATTGGGTAACAGATAAGGAATTTCCCTAAGGTGGTAAATTATATCTAGTGTGAGTTCTAGGCTTACTAATTCATTTCATGCTCCATACATACTTCCAAGTTACTTATTCATGCTCAATTTCATACTTCAAGTACTTACGAATTCATGCTCCCATTCATACAATTACTTCGATACTTAGACATGCTCTTCAAGGATCAAAGGTTACGGTAGTTACCTGAGCTAGACTTAGTCCCGGTCCCGTCACGGTCTATGATGTGTAAGGCCGGCTGCCTCTGCGGTGCGCCCTTCTGCGGACCCTGGGATCCCTGTCCCTGTGAGGCATGCTGGGCATGTGCATCGCCGGATGCAACCTCCTTGCCTTCATGCTGCTTGTAGCCCTGATAGTTGCCCTTGGGCCTAGAATTTTCTGGGCATGCATTAGCACGGTGCCCTGGTTTCTGGCAAGTGTAGCAGCGGATCTCCCTTCCTTGGCAATCAGTGTCGGGATGATCCTTGTTGCAGTTTCGGCATATGTAGCTGCGGCCATCAGTTTGGTTCTTGCCATGGCCAAATCCAGAACCTATAGCTTCCAAGTTAGCAAGGTTCGGTATACTTACAATACTCCATATACATATTATTTCACAAGTGTACTAATTTGGTTTCAGGTTCTTACCCTTATAGGGCTGAGACCTCAGTGGCTTCGCTGCCACTGGTGTGGTGTAGCCAAGCTGCAATGGCTCAGCTGCCTTGCCCTTCTCAGTATGGGCTCCGCCGTCTCCTGAGGTGTTCTTCTGGTGGGAATGCTTCCCCTTCTTCTTCTTCCATGGTTTGGCTTGGTTTTGGTCGTCAGAGGTGTTACCCTTGCTGCTCACCTTACGCTTCAGCGCTTGCTCCTCATCTCTTAGTTGGCAGGTGATCTCAACTCGAGATGCAGCGTGGTAACACTCCTGAATTACTTGGGCATTAGGTTACACATTTACATACGGGAATACTAATTTACATTACTCATGGCTTTTAAGGGCTCAACATTGTTTACCTGAAGGGAGGTAAACCGTGTGAATCCCATGCCATACCGGAGTTGATGGCTCAATCCGCCGTAGAAGCGGTCAACCAAGACTTGGCCGGTATACCCAAGGTCGGGTAGAATTCTCAGAAGAGAGGTGAAGGTGCGGTAATATTCATCAACCGTCATCTTCTCTGTCATTTTTAGGGCATCGAGCTCAAGCCGTTTCTTGGTCTTGACATGCTCGGGATAGTACTTAGATCAGAGGAGAAAGGTGAATGCTTCCCAACCAAATGCAGGGTCGGCTACGTGCTCGGCCTTAATGAGCTTCCACCAGTCCATAGCCGCGTCTTTGAGGTAGTACGTAGCTATCCTCACTCGAACTCCAGCGGGAGCCTCAAGTGTCTCGAATGTCGTCTCCATCTCAGAGAGGTAGGCCTTGAGCTTGGCGGGGTCACTCTCGCCTCTAAAGCATGGAGGTCGAAGGTCGGCGACGGCCTTTACCCAATTCGTTTCACGGGGATGAGGTGGGTCGGGCTGTTGCTGCTGCTGTTGGTTTTGCTGTGTTGCTTGTACAATGGTGATTACTTGCGGTAGCATCTGCGCTACCGTGGCGGCGACGATCTCAGCTATCGTCTGCGCGCCCGGTCCATCAGATGTCTCTCCTCTAGGTTGGCCTCGACCTCGTCCTGACATCTGAACAAGTGTGGATTACATTAGATACAGTGAATCTACGACCTCATGGTCTTGATTCAAGCAATGGTATCGTCTTTGCAGACGTCAAAGAGTATCCGTTGTTAACAACGGTAGTTCCTAGTTAGGTTTCTAAGTATCCGTTTTAAAACGGTTGAAATCCTAACTCGGTAATCACTACACTCAGTATTCTAATCATCAGAGCGAGACTTCGCTCTGATACCACTTTTTGTAACACCCCAACCACTAATCCTTCCATTATCCTCTAATCATTCCCATAATTACATTACTCGCAGCGGAATACTTACTTACTTACTTCCGGCGGGTGATACAACGCCGTTAGCCATCCAAGACCAACAAGGCTACTACTACTTACAGTAACGGTCTGATGATTAGAACGTACCGAAAACATACTACTTACTTTTCAATGCCAAATACTTACTTACATTTGATTACCGAGTATCCCAAAATATATGAATTACATTCCAAGACTATTCCCAAAAATTAAGAGTTTGTACATCCACTCCTTTCTATCCAATCATGAATTCATTATCCAAAAAGGTGTACCACATGGTACACCGGCTACTCAAAAAGGCCTTAGCCGTGCACAACTCGGTACACCATCCTAATCTACTAACTACCCCAAAAAGAATTCGTCCCGGTCCTTACTCGACCATCACGCCTCGCGGGTACCTGTATAATAAAAACATTCCCCCTAGGGGGTCAGCTTACGCTGAATATGATAACCGCATACCCCACGTACTAGCGAGGGTACGCCAGCTATTTGGTCGAATACATGCGGTTCGTTTCATTCATACATACATACATACATGTTTTACACAATACAAGTTCAATACATTCATTCCACAAGGCATACATACCTTCAATACATGCAAGGAAGACATTACAAGTCAACCATTTATACTTACCGAATACTCACCGCATTACGGAGATACACTTCTCCCATTCATACAGAAGTCATGTTAGCTTCATTACTCACCCAGGTTAATCGGGTGTTCAATACTCCTTTACTCAAGGTCAATGATTTACAATAGTCAAGACTGATACACATACAATACTTACTTCTTACTTACTTTACTCAGTCAAGTCGGTATGACCTCCGGGCAGGGATTACTACATCCCACCACCGGGCTTTAGGGTGGCCCACTAATCCAGGATGCTACCCATTCAAGGGATTTGGTCCATGGAAAAGATTACAACCAGGATTCGGATCCAACCTCTTGTATTTCCTTATCCTCACGCGTGACCGAAACTATATCGGACTTCTACTCATTCCATTTACTCATTACTCATGTTAGGAGTTAGATTGTTAGGAATTAGTAGAAGTTAGTACTTCCTTTCCATACATCAATACAATACACAAGTACACATTACTTACACATACTCACCATTCCCATTCATACATTTCATGAATTATACAAACTAAATGTTCAAGAAGATACACAAGAACAAAATAGTTCAAACACAGTTAAGTGCAATATAAGTCCGATTCGTGCATTTATCTTATTGGTGATCACGTAAGCACACAAATCGGGGTAACCAAGTTAGGATACAGGGCATGAAGAAATCATACCGTTCACCGTCGTATTCGTACTACCGGTTCCTTTGGAGCTCAACTATTTGATTCCTATACATACATGAAGTTGTATGATCAATGATCTATTATTGATCCAACTCATTCCTTCATTAATACTCCTAATGTATACATACTACTCCTTTACTCTCATACTTGACTATTAAACCCATTCTTTTCTCATCACCTCTTATTCTTGCTTCCTTGCTCATTTACTTATTTTCTTACCTTTACCACTTCATTAATGGTGTATTGCTACATACATATGCGTATAGGCATATATATATATACATACATATGACTACCATAGTCATATAATAAAACATTTTTTTTGTTTTGACTCGACCGACCTTACCCAGGGTCGGACCCAAGGTCGGTCAAAGTCAGTAAGTTTCGATCAGGCAAAATTCCAGGCTCGACCGACCTTGCAAGTCCGGTCCCAAGGTCGGTCCATTCCAGTGGGTTACTTACGTGAAAATTTCAGGCCCGACCGACCTTGCAAGTCTGGTCCCAAGGTCGGTCCGTTCCAGTGTGTTCTGGGTTCGAGTTTCTGGACTCGACCGACCTTGCCCAAGTTCGGTCCCAAGGTCGGTCCATTCCAGTGGACTTCCGGCCTTCGAAATTTACGACTCGACCGACCTTGCAAGTTCGGTCCCTAAGGTCGGTCGAAGTCAGAAGACTTCCCGTCTTTGTATTTTAAGGCTCGACCGACCTTGCGGGTTCGGTCCCAAGGTCGGTCCGGCCCAGTACTTCAGTTTTAAAATTTGTTTCTTTGTGTTTTACTTTCCCATTGCTTCCCCAATCTTTACCAATACTTCCTTACATGTTTACCACTCATTTAGATGCTCTAAATCACCTTAATTCATCCACCAAACTTGTTACTCAATCTTAGATACACTTGTACAATTTTTCTTATTCCATTCCAACACTTACACTACTTTTCCTCACACCAAATGCTACAGATTTTGGTTTTCTTCATTATGCTACAAATTTTTCCCTCAACTCCTACCCTCCAATACTCCTTTCACTAATGCCACTCTTAGCATCTTCAACACATTAACTCACATCCTAGTTCCATCCCATTAACAAACTCATTCCCAAATCTGTTTCAAGACACCTAACTATCCATTTTAACTCTTCAAATGCACTTAGTCACTACCTAGGTTATTTCTTCTTCTTACACACACTAAGTCCTCAATTTCTAGACCAATTTGGACATAGTCTCCCCTATATTTTTAGCTTTGCCCACACATTGTTTCAGCTCACAAATGCTCGTTCTCTCAACCTGTTTATCCAATACATTATACACACATTTCAACTCCACTCCAACACCATAAAATTCCTGCACATACACACATACTACCCATGGTTTTCCCAAGCTTTTAAACATCATTTAAAAACTTCAAAACTGTTACAATATCATTCCTCATTATACTACAACATACTTACTACTCATTACTCAATACATTACTCATTTTACTACTCAAAAACTGTTACAATACTACATACAAAACTAGCTCAAGGTAAGAGCCTTTACCTTGTTCTCTCTAGTTTTCTTTCTTCCTTTCCCTTCTCTTCCTTTCTTCTCCTTTGTTCTTGGTTTTGAATGGAGTTCACACTCCAATTCTACAACCCATACCAATACACAATACCATTTCAATACTACCCTTAATTAACCTAAAGCTTAAAGCATAATTTTAGGGTTTAAGAAAAGCTATTACCTTCCAACCAATGAGTGAGGTCCTTGGTTAGCAAGAGAACAAAATTCCTAGCCCAAAGAAGAAGCCAAAATCGGCTGGAGCAAGAAGGAACAAAGAGTTCAAAATCTGAAATCCTTATAATGCAAACAAGGGCTAGAAATGATGGATTTTCGAATTTCTTTTTACCTCAAAGTAACAAGGAGGTGAAGGTGCTTCTAATGGTGGACTCAAGTCTTCAAATGGCCTCTACCCATAAAAATGAAAATGAGGCTTTTGGATTTTTGAAAGGAGGAAAGTGTTCTCCTTTGCAAGGGGATTCCAATGGTGTGATTTTTGGAGAAGGATCAATGGGTTAACAAGAGGAGAGAAGGTGAGGTTTTTGTGTGGGTTCTCAAATATCCATGGCCATCGCATGAGGAAGAAGAAGAGGAATAGAGAAGATGAGAGAAAACGTGAGAGAAGAGTGGGGATAGGAGAGAGAGGGTCCTTTTTTTTGCTTTTAGTTATTTCCTTTGTCTTTTAGCAAATAAGGAGAGTTAGGTGAGTGTGAGAGAGAGGCAAATCGGCCAGCCCATACACACACACACAGATTTTACTTTTTATTTGCAATTTGGACACATTAACTTTGTTTATTTGCATTCTCACCCCACAACTTCCCGGTTGTTACAGTTTTTACTAACCGGAACCCGTTTTCCGGAATTTTCTCGTTTAATTAATTTTATTGGTTCCCAACCTTTATTACTGTCTATTAATGACTATTTGGTTGACCAAAATTGTTATGAGTCTATTTGACCCGCTTAAAGTCGCGTTTTCCCGGTTTCCTCAAAAAACGCGCTTTAAGATTTGTTTATGCTTTTAACCCATTTTAAAGGTCCGTTTTCTTTGGGATTTGTTTCCTCATGTTTATTTAAGTGTAATTAAGCCTTGAAAATTATAATTAGCCTAATTAATCACTGTTTTTAATTACGGGGGTATTTCAAAACGTGCTAGGATAATGTTGAAAGTTCATGATCCATTTTATTGAGTAAGGTTGGGTTAATGAAATTAGGGAAATTTCATGAAATGCCACTATATTTTTGGCTAATTCATGAAATGCCACTAAAAAAGAAAGTCACAAAATGCCATTATATTTTCATAAAACTCCATGAAATGCCACTATAGATGAAAAATGGACAAAAATACCCCTACTAGTTAACAAAGTACTTTTAAAGTTCACAATATGACCTTAAGTGTTATAAAATTTACCAAAATTCACAAAAATATCCAAAATATGATAAAAATATTAAAAAAATTAAAATATAAAAAATTATAAAAATGTCTAAAAAATTATAAAAATGAAAAAGTGAAAAAAATGAAAAAGTGAAAATATCAAAATATTAAAACAAATATACATTTTATTTTTTAAAAATTTATTCAGTACCATAAAAAGAATATTGTATTCTAAACAAATAATTTAAACCAATTAAGTATCATAATTTACACCAAATAAGTACCATAATTTTTACCATACATTTCTTATTTTTATTTTTAATTTTTGATCAATTTACATTATTTTTTCAAAGTAAATAATTTAGTTTTTTTATTTCACTGATAAATTTTAAAAATTAAAAAAAGAATAAATTTATTTTGTATAAATAATTTAAATTAATAGAAAATAATAATTAAAAAATGTATGTTAAAAATTATGGTACTTATTTTGTATAAATTATGGTACTTAATTGGTATAAATGGGTAGAAAAATTGGTATAAATTATTTGTTTAGATCACAATATTCTTTTTATGGTATTGAATAAATTTTTATAAATGAAACATTTGTTTGTTATAATATTTTATGATTTTTCATTTTTATAAATCTTATTTTTTATAAGTTTTATAAATTTTTTGAACTTTTATAAACTTATTTATATTTTTATTGTATTTTGGATATTTTTGTGAACTTTTGTAAATTTTTTAACACTTAGCGTCATATTGTGAACTTTAAAAGTACTTTGTTAACTAGTAGGGGTATTTTTGTCTTTTTTCCATCTATAGTGGCTTTTCATGGAGTTTTATGAAAATATAGTGACATTTTGTGACTTTCTTTTTTTAGTGGCATTTCATGAATTAGCCAAAAAAATAGTGGCATTTCATGAAATTTCCCATGAAATTATAAACTATTGGATGAGGGTAACCTTCATTAGACCTGGACCTAAATACTACCCTAGCCTTGAGTCTATGGCAGAAAAAATATAACTTGTGGTCTCTTTATTACTTAGGGATGGGAGATTGGTAACTTATACAGTGGCGGATCCAGAATTTTGGGCTAGGTGTGTCGACATATAAATTTTAACATTATTTGTTAAAAAAACAAAATGTGACAATAAACACTAGTAGTACAATCTCTACATTAAAAAAATTTCAATGACACTATTAGAAATATTAAAAAACATATAGTTATTGATCAAAGATACTAAGTATTATTCATATTATTTTAACCAGTAATTAATCAAATTTATTTTAACAAGTAGCAAATGTCAATTGGCACATTATAGTAATTATTCTTATTATCTTTGTTTGTTTATGTATAGAAAAGAAGAACTGTATAATAAATCAAAGTTCATAGAAAAAAAATAAAAAAAAATTCACAAACTAGAATCACGGTTCTTAATCAACATAAGAGTGTCAAAACATGCTACTAATAAAGTTACTTGTAGCATATAAACAAATTGTAATTTTATTTTGATTCTATGTGTGTCGCTTGACTCACCTAACATGAAGCTAGGTCCGCCACTGAACTCATATACTTTTAATTTTAGATCTTTTGAGATATGTTTTCATGTTGAAATTTTAATTGGGGTAATATTATACTCCCTCCATTCTTAATTGACTATCTTGTTTGTTTTATGACACGTTTTTTCACTTCAATATTAAGCATATAAAATAAAATAATTTCATAAAACTAAATTTTTTAATATATAATTTATCATGTAAGGAATCATTTGTAAAACTCAAAATTTTAAAATTATTTTATCTTATATGTTAAATATTGAAGTCAAACGACATATTCAAATAGTAAACAAGAAAGTCAATTCAAGACGGAGGGAGTATAAGGAAATAAGGATCTTCAATTATTTTACATATTATAAGGTTTTTGCTACTAATTTTATAAGGCAAACATGTGCTTTTCACCAGGTTCATTAAGTACCTTTTTTTTTGTAATTTGTTTGTTTACAAGTATTAAAATTTGTATTGATTAACATGTATAAATTTTGTGTTATGAATAAGGAAAAATGTTATTTTCTCATTATAAAGCCTTTAAACTATATATATGGTAGATAGTATATTAGAGCTTCACTAAGACCTCAAATAATGGTAGGGCTAATGATTTAGTTCAAGCCATTTTGGCCTTAGCCACCATTTATCGAGTTGTCAACCATCAATATGATTATCAAGGTTGGTTGGCCCATCACAATTATCCATTCAGTGTACATAAATTAATTCATAATCACTAATCAATGATCAATCATTCAACACGAGAGATCAAACCTCAAATCATATTTAGCTCATTATCATTCAATATTTCATAATTATTAGTAACTTACCCACATCAAATCTCTTTCTTCATTGTTTTTCTTGAGCCAATTAGCACATTTTCATACATACCCTTAAGTATAGGGGCTCTCTAGAGTACACCTCACACATGGTTATCAATTCAACCATAAACACAAACATCCCTCTTGAGGCACACACGAAGGTATACTTATGTTTACCTCATAGTAGTTTAATGTAGGGTCCTAGAATCACACTTCTTCACTTCTCACAGTCTTTCTAATAGCCTAAAGCAATGTACAAACATACACATAATTATCACTAGTTCATCCAAGAACTTTACCATCATTCACACTAAGTTCACATCACATATCTACACTCGAAGCTCACAATTTACTCCTAACTCATTACCAAACATTTTCACTTATTAAAACACCATCTTAACACCAAAATCATTGTTCATAGGGTTGTATAAGTCAAAAACTCCTAAAAATCTATAGTAATTTGAACCTAGTAATCATTACACTCCATATGGGCAAATGTCCAAAAAACTAGCTCCCCATCCATTCAGGTTTGAAAACTAGCCACCTTAAGCTATTTGTTCTCACTTGGGGCTAAAAGTGGAAAGCATTGTTGTTGTAGTCAACACATATGTATTCTATTAGACCATTCATATTATTACTCATATCCCACTGTGGGATTGGGGTATCACATACATGTTATCTCTACCTATGGAGCTAGCGAGGGTGCATAACCTGTTCCATGTATTGTAGTTGAAGAAATACATTCATGATCTCTCTCACATGATTCAAATCCAAAGTGGCTGAGACAGATTCCAATATAAGTTATCAGGAAAGACCCATCCAGATACTTGATGAGAAGACCCAGGAAACTTAGTCTAGGGTAACCAAGATGGTTAAGGTGTTGTGGTCTAATCATGGCACTAAGGAAGCAACATGGGAATTGTAGTCAAAGATTAGGAAGAAATTACCATACTTGTTTGATAATACAGGTTAGTACAAGGTTGTAACTCTTGTTTTAATGGGTTGAAGCTATAACACCCCTACTTCATAATCATACCTTAATCCGTCCATTTTCGTAATTAAATAAACCAAAGCAGTGGAAATGAACTTTGAGTAATTAACAACCAAACCAACATTGGGCCCATGTGAGTAACCAAGCATCCAAATACCATATACAGTAACACTACGATGATCGAAAGATAGCATAACTAAAAAAAACAACGTTAAATTCAACATATGTGAGCAGTCTATCTATACCAACAATGTAACCAAAAGTAAAACCACAATATAATCCAAAAGTATATCCAAAAATCGTATACCGCTAGCTACCCCCAAAACCCGCACTTTGACGTCGGTCTTCTGTAGCTACGAACATGTAAATATGTTTGTTTGTATGAAATCAGCCCCTGATGAGTATGTTATTATGCAACCGTCATGCAACTTCAGACCCTCTTAAGTTATTTGGCCGAGTTAACATGAGGTTCCATTTTCATGCAATTCCAATTACAAAATCATAACTGTAAACATAACTCAGGCATAACTTAAACTTAGCTTAAACATTCCATTACCTCATCTAACCTACATATCATACAATCCACAAACAATGCACTCACATAATCAAATCAAACAATTAGCTCCAGGTAAGAACGTTATGAGATTTGTTTTAATTGTTCTCGTTATCTGTCCTTCAAGGCCCCTTAGTTCGTTCTCCAATGTATTATGAAAGTGTGTCGTTTTGTATTAAAGTCCAGCTGATGATTTACTCATTATTTACTTAAATCTTAACTCTTAACAAGTTGTCATTGTTAGAAGACGACAAGTTTCCAACCTCTTACCCCTATTATATGGCGGGTCATCAACGATAGTAGCCACACCAATGGTAATGCATCCGATTCCTCCTTATCCCTATTATATGGTGGGTCACCAACGACCGAAGCCACACCAGCGGTAGTGCATCCATCCAACGATCAATCTGATCCATTGGAAATATTAATATTTTGGAGTAGACCTTAGCTCAATCATCCTCTCAGGTGATCTCAATGTGCAACCAGGCAATCCTAGATCCTGGATTTTCCACCATATTGAATATCTCACCATGTGATTAAGTTTTCTTAATCTCCATGCCTAAGATATACTCTTAGGTTTTATAGTGAATAATTTCTCAATGTGTTTGCCTTTAAGGTCTTTAATGTATGCCTAGAACTTATCTAGGATATTTCCATGTTCGACTATATTTCCACTTGAGAACGGTATTACCGTTACTCTGCCTAAGGTATCTTCTTTGGTTAATTAGGGATAATATGATTTATATCATTTGCTTTCCATAAGTGGCATTTTTCTTTATCACATCTCAAGTCTTAATTCGAGATGTATTCGGTAGTTGCCTCGGTTCAAATAATGCTCGCACACAATTAATAGCGCAAGATATTCGGGCAAATAATTCACACAAGCATAATCAACATACATTCACACATATCATCTTATCACACATTCATATATATATATATCCGAACCCATGGTGATTCTAAGGAGCAATCGGATTACACAACAACATACCGTACACCGATAAGATAGGCAAGCGTGAAATACCGCGCCCGTCCTCTAATCTCTGGAATACGATGCTAAGCATTAGTTCTCTAATATTTTAACCCAACTCGGTATCCCTTATAAATACTAATCCCTTGTAATTAACCCTGATGTTTGCTATTCATTATCATTTGGGTTTCCACTTAAAGTATTAAAATCCGGTATTAGCTAATTATCCTCTAACGTTGTTAGTAACTACCATGTTGTATAATTTCTACAACCTTAGGATTAAAAACTTATCCATTTGTCTCCTTAAATCATATGTACATATATATATACATATATACACTCTTATATATTTCATTTACTATATGATATTAATTTAATTGACCTTAAGTATTAATGGTCTTAGGCCTTATAATTCCCATGCAGTTTAATGAGTTTGGTCAAGTTGACCCCATTGGTCAACTTAGTTGATTTGGTAAATGTGGTCAACCCTCTTATTTTGGTCAACATATTCTAATAACCTTAGAAATATTCTAAGTTATATAATCTTATTAATTTAATTAAATCCTTAACCATTTATGTAATGGTTTATATCCACCTTAAACATTCTAATGATGACTTATGTTTTCTTTCCTAATCATCCTCATCCATAATTAAATTCCCAAACCTTTATTATATACTCTCATGACTTTAATGATGACACATTAATTCACATGAATTATAAAACTTCTTTAAGTTTCTACGAACTCCAAACCTTTTCTTTAAGACCTATATGCTTAATGTATTATAACATAATTCTTAACCTTATACCAAAATTTACTCTCAATTTTCACAATCCTCACCTTTAACCCAATTTCATTTAGTATCACAATATACCACCTACTTTTCTCCTAACTTTTCAAATCATCTCCAATTTCAACTATTTTATACTTCTCCTCATTTAATTATTTCAAAGTTTCAAATCCAATTCCTAAAAATACCGAACATACCCTAATCTTTCCTTTTCGATTTCCACCTTAGACTTTCTCAAATTTACGGCTTAACCCCATAAAATTTCTAAACTTTCCAATTCACCAAAAAATCTTCACAAGTTTACTTAATATTTTCTTTCTTACTTTTGGTCAAACCCTAAGTCCACCTAGGTTGACCAAATTTCTTACTGCCTTCCCTTATATTTTCCAAAATTATAGTTGGACCCACAAGGATTCCAAGGTTTACAATTTACTCCCAAGCTTTACTAAAGCTTAGATTTCTCATTTCTTACCCAAATACACTTAGATTTTCGGCTCTATTACATTTATCACTCCAACCGTTATCTTTTAGAATTCTCCAACTTAACCCTTTATAATCACCAATATATTGACTTAAATTTGTTCCAAAATTCTTCCAAACACTTCCTAATTTTCGTAACTATTTTTCCACCAAAATTTTGAAGTGTTTTTAAAACATCCCTTTAACAACAGATTTATACACCTAATATATTACCATAAAAACCTTAACTTTTGGAAATCATGAAACTACCAAAATGCCCATAAAACTTGCCTAAACTTTTGGCCATTATACAAGTCATAATATACACTTTAAATACTCTAAAACATCCATAATGACACACCTATTTTTGGACATAACAACACCCACACTTCCCAAGGTTTATATTTTACATAAAGTCACTTAAACTTAGTAAAAATGACATTTAATTCCTTAAGTCATTAGTGAATAAAAGTAAGTATGTTAGTATAGGTTTATGTCCATATTAGGTCATTTTAACCCATTTTCAACTCATAATCTTGGCCATAATTAACCATCCAACATAGACATTTTAAAACATCAAAATAAGTCTTAAAGTTTGAACTTACCCTTAATGCTCTGAAGTAGACTTTTGTCCTTCCAAAAAATTGGCCCTAGTTTTATAATGAAGGGAGATTAGATTTTTGTACAATATAAAGATTATATGATAGTCTAAAAGCTCTAAGGCTTACATCCAAAGCTTACCCTTTGCTTAGAGTTGATTCTCTTGATTTTTCCCACCTTTGTTCTTCCTTGTTTATGGCCAAGCACAAGGCCTTGTTTGGCTCCAATTTTGGTCATAATAAGAAGAGTAAGAAAATCAAATTTTGGGTCTTTAGAGTCCTAAACAAGATAAAAGGACTACCTAAGGCTTTAAAGCACAAAATGAGTGTTAATGAGTAAGATTTACCTTGAAGCTTCAAATAGAGATTTTACTCTAACATTATCGCCCACCACTATAAAAACAATTTGGGGAGTTAGGTTTTGTATAGATATAAGTCTTAGAAGGTAGATTGAAGTGTTAAAACCTTTAATCCATAACTTACCTTTTAAGGTTTCCTTTGGTGGTGTTGTTTTTCTTGGCTTCTCGGCCAACAAGAGGTGTAGAAGTGGCTTCACTTTGTATAAGAAAATAGGAAGAAAAGGAGTATATGTTAGGCTATATTTTCATCCCTACATAACCAAAGGAGAATCTTGAAGCTTAAAGCACCTTTTCTTACCTTAATCTTGGTTGGATCTAGCTTGTTTCACCCTTGTGTTATTTCTAATTTTTGGCCTCCAAAAGTGCAAATATTCGGCACTAGATCATGTAGGAAGTGAGCTTGTGTTGTTTTTTTTTTGTTGATGAAGGAATAAAGAATATTTAGGATATAAATCAAGTGTTTAAGTGAAGATTTATATAGCACACTTGGTGTTCTTCCATGGCAACAAAAGAAGAAGAAAATAAGAGGAGAAAGATAGAGAATTACAGCAGCATAGGAAGGAGAAAGAGAGTGTATAGAGTTGGTGAGTTTAATTTACCAAGGTTGGAAGACTTTTGTGACTTAAAGCACTTTCCCTTCTAAGAAGAAAAATAGAACTTGAGGACTTGTTTTCCCTCCTAAAACCGGCCAAGCTAGATATTTTGGGAGGGTAGTTTGGTCACTAGGTGGGTAATTACATAAGAGTACGTTTATGACATTAATATCTAATATGTTTGTACATTAGGACTAATCTCATGTGTTAGATTATAATCTAGTTGATTGTATTGTCCCAAAGTATATTTCTTTGTGTTTTGAGGGATTAGTATACTTACTATTCATTGTGACCATATAAAGTATGTTTCTAGTTCACTCATATTATTTATGCTCTTAATTCATGTAATGACATATTACATGTTACACCAACTTTATTAGTTGATTCCTCTTTATAATCACTCCCTCTCTAGCCCAATATTTCATGTAAGGTTTAATAACTTTTTTGGACTATATATATATTTATAGTTCCATAATTCCTTAATCAATTTGGGCTCATTAGCCTTTCTAATCCAATGTTTATTCCTTAATTATATTTATAAACCTTGGGGGTATTTCAGTTTACCCCTTAAAAGGACTTTGTCCCAAAGTCATATTCCTCAAATCTAATTGTCCTAAGGAATCAAGTTCCACTAGGTTTCCTCATACCAATACATTCTAGGGGATCGAGTCCCGATAGGTTCTACACCTATTCTGCTTATATCTATTAGATATAGCGCCAACAATTCCTGTTATGTCATAATGTGTCTGCATAACACATAGCTAACATTCATGGCATCACTATCACTAACGATATCTCATTAGCGATTTATGTCATTCACCATATAATTCACATAATCAGTGCATGTAAACAACAAGTATCTCACCGGATACATCACATAACACATGACAAAGGTACATACAACCAAACAAGTGCACACACGCACATACAATCAGATACCAAAGTATGTCACAACATACAAACAATCTAGTGCACACATGCACACCAAGTGGCTCTACCCCCCACAAAAGGGTTACTGCGCCCGTGTACTCTGACGCTAATCAAAGAGCATTGGATACTTGACTCTCATGGAGTCCTCTAACTCCAATGTAGCTTCCTCCACCTCGTGGTAAGACCACAAAACCTTGACCATACTGGTGGTCTTATTCCTAGTCTCTCTCATCTTTGAATCCAGGATGCGAAGCGGTACCTCCTTGTATCTCAGAGCTGGGTCTAGCTCTAGCTCCTTAGGCTCTAAAACATGTGAAGGGTGAGATACATACTTCTTCAACTGGGAGACATGAAACACATTATGTACTCTCCCGAGCTCTACAGGTAAATCTAACGTGTATGATAATGGGCCCACTCGCTCCGTGATAGCATACAACCTAACATACTCAAGGCTCAATTTGCCCTTCTGCCTGAATCTGAAGACGCCCTTCATGAGTGACACTCTGAGGAACACTTTGTCATCAACAGTAAACTCTAGGTCTTTCCTCCTGATGTCATCATAGGACTTATGTCTTTCCTAGGCTGCCTTCATATTCCTACAAATCTACAGGACATCCTCCTTCACCTGCTCTAGGTACTCAGGCCCTAAGAAAGTGTTCTCACTGGCCTCATCCCAATATAGTGGTGTCCTGCAGGGTCTGCCATATAAAGCCTGGAATTGGGGCATATGAATTGAAGCATGATAGCTTTTGTTGTAAGCAAACTCGATTAGATGCAATCGGTTAATCTGGCTCTTCTAGAAATCCAAGGCGTATGCCTGAAGCATGCCGTCTAAAGTTTGTATGGTCCTCTCACTCTGACCATCTTTTTGAGGATGGAAGGCCATACTAAGCTTCAACTTCATACCCAAGGCCTTCTGTACTTGCCCCCAAACCTGGAAAGGAATCAAAGGTCTCTATCTGAAACAATAGTCTTAGTCTCGCTATGGTGCTTGATGATCTCCTTCTGGAATAGACCAGCTAACTTGGGAACCTTCCAAGTTTCCTTCATGGGAATGAACTTGGTCACCTTCGTAAGTTTGTCAACAATGACCCATATCTGGTTCATTCTTCCCTTAGTTGGTGGAAGACCGACCACGAAGTCCATAGACAAGTCCTTGAGCTTCCACCAGGGAATAGACATAGGATGCACTAGCCCGCCGGGTCTCCTATGCTCAATCTTGACCTTCTAGCAAGTTAAACATCGAGTCACAAACTCAACTACATCTTTCTTCATCCCACTCCAACAGAAGTATACTTTCAGATTCTTGTACATCTTGGATGATCGTAGGTAGATGGATAATGATGAGCAATGAGCTTCCTATAATATCTTCTCCTTCAGGTCAGAAGTAGACTCAGTAATACACAATCTGCCATTAAGTCTAACCATCATGTCATGAATGAGTCTGAAGTCATACTTCTGCCCCTCAAAGGTTCCCTCAATCAACTTCTGCCTGATATTCTGCATGTATAGATCGCTCTCCTGAGTATTGCAGACTTCATCGATCAAGATGCTGCTCGCTAGAATATCACATAAAGAGTGTGGTCTACGACTCAGAGCATCGGCTACTACATTCACCATCCCTTCCTTATACTTCAAATCAATGTCGTAGTCCTTCAAGAACTCGACCCACCGCATTTGTATCATGTTGATATCCTTCTATGTGAAGAGGTGCTGCAAGCTCTTATGACCAGAGAAGATAGTAACTATCACTTCATATAAGTAGTGTCGCCAAATCTTTAGTGCAAATACCACTACGCCTAACTCAAGGTCGTGTGTGGGATAGTTCTCCTCATGCCTCTTCAGCTAATGGAAGGGATACGAACGACCTTCCCGTGCTACATGAGCATACAACCAAAACCAGTGTTGGATGTATCACAGTACACCACAAATCCGTCGGTACCCTCAGGGACAATCAATACAGGTGCCGATGTTAGTAGATCCTTCAGTTCTGAAAGGATCACTCACAATCATTTGTCCATATAAACTGAGCTTCCTTCTTTATCAGATTTGTCATAGGGTTGGCCATCTTGGAGAAGTTCTGGATGAATCTCCGATAATACCCTAACAAGCCTAGGAAGCTGCGAATATCTGTCACTATCTTTGACCTTGATCAACTCTTAACTGCCTCAATCTTAGCAGGATCAGTAGATATCCCACTAGCTGATATGATATGCCCCAAGAATGATACACTATTAAGCCAGAACTCACACTTAGAGAGCTTGGCATAGAGCTGGTACTCTCTCATGATCTCAATAACCCATCTCAGATGAGCCTCATGCTCTTCCCTAGTCTTGGAATAGACTAGAATTTCATCAATGAACACTACCATAGAGGTACCTAGCTGCTCATTGAATAGGTGGTTCATTAGATCTATAAACTTTGCTGGGGCATTCAACAAGCCGAACGGTATCACTGGAAATTAATAGTGCCCATATCGTGTTTGGAATGTTGTCTTCTCCACATCCTCCTCTATAATCCTAATCTGGTGGTACCCAGATCTCAATCGATCTTAGAGAAGATCGGAGCTCCTCTCAGCTGATCAAACAAGTCATCAATCCGTGGTAGGGGTACTTATTCTTGACTGTGACCGCATTCAACTCGCGGTAGTCAATGCAAAGTCTTATACTACCGTCCTTCTTCACAAACAATACTAGAGCACCCCAAGGAGAAACTCTCGGTCGTATGAATCCCTTCTCTAGGAGATCTTTCAGTTGAACCTTTAACTCTCCCATTTCTACAGGAGCCCTACGGTACGACCCCTTCGCAATAGGCCCGGTGCCCGGTATCAAGTCGATGGTAAAAACTCTACATCACACACAGGTGGCGTGTCTGGAAACTCATCGGGAAATAGATCAAGGAAGTTGGACACAACTGGAATGTTCAAGTCCATCTCCTCACCATGTCCCATATCTTGGACATAGCATAGAAAGGCATGCTTACCCTTTATCACCTCCTTCATAAAAAAACATGGCTAAAATAATCTTGATGAAGTGTTCCTTCCTAACAATGTGGTATGAAACGGTCTTGCCACTCGGGCTCTTAAGCAGTAGTCGGTGCTCTGCACAGTGTAATATTCCCTTATGCTTTTGGAGCCAATCTATACCGAATATAACATCAAACCCCAACTCCTTGAACTCCACTAACTCAATGAGGAAGTCCTCATTCTTTATACAGATCTGGAGTCCTCTATAGAGTCCAACGCATCACACTCTCTTTTTGGATGGAAGAGTGACTAGAAAGTTTGAGAGATGCTCTGGGGCTAACTTTAGCTTCTTTGCAAATGAAGAGGATATGAAGGAATGTGAAGCCCTGAATCAAACAGAATCGATACACCAATGCCATTTATAGGAAAGGTATATGTGATTCTCACTTATATTAGCATCACATTAATTTTCTACCCAAACATTTTGATTTGTCGCATGTCATACCTGTAATGACATCCCCCTTGTGCCATATCAAGGATATTCAAGATACTTTCCTTTTTGACTTCATGGCCTAGATTATAGAATTCATATGGTTACGAGATTGAAACGTATACTTAAAAGAACCCAAACACCATTTCATTAATCCAACAAGATGTTACATTATCTTTGAATACATAACTCCTTGAATTACATTAATACTATCTAAAGGTTACGTTTAGACGTCTAGGTCGTATGTGGGTAGCATTAACTAATGCTGATGGAATGGTATTCAGCTTAATCCTCTTAATCCCATGGTACACTAATCTCGAATCTCCACTAAATATCAATACATCCCCGAACTTCAGGACAAGATTACTAGCTTGATCCTTCCTCTTTTGGTCACCATATAGGAACTCAGCATCGTCACCAATGGAGAATGATACTACTGGAATTTCCTTGGTGATTGACTCAGGTGTCTCATCTCGGTCTTGGTGTAACCCAAGTCGTGTCCCTTTCTTGTATAAGTTTACAATACAAACATTAGCAGCTATGTCAGGTATAGGGCTAGGCTCAAACTGCTGGGCGGTTTCAACCGTTTCCTTCACTAGGGTTTGAAATCCCTCAACTACCCTAGGTATTAGTACTCCATCCTTCACTCTCACCTTTTAATAAGTTCTAGTTTGCGGGTCTCAATCTTTCCCTATACACATCATGTGTAACTTTAATTCTGATCCACTAGAGTATCCTGGAGTGTAAAATCCTCCTAGTCCCTTTCACTAGGCTCTACACTCATCTATAATGGTCAATTGCTCATCAAAGGTTAGGAAATCTTTGAGCAA
Source organism: Limonium bicolor (assembly GCA_023374045.1). Taxonomy (NCBI): domain Eukaryota; kingdom Viridiplantae; phylum Streptophyta; class Magnoliopsida; order Caryophyllales; family Plumbaginaceae; genus Limonium; species Limonium bicolor. Next base: position 69,185,850 of record CM041782.1, on the reverse strand, counting down.
GGTCATGCCCAGTTTAATGACTTGGCACATCTCGCCTAAATACTCCTATCTTTCACCCATAGGCTTAGGTGATCTTGGTCTTGAAAGGATAGGGTAGCAGATATCAAAATTTCCTAAGATATAAAAGGTTTCTTAGGGTAAGTTTCTTACTAAGATCCTGGTGAAGGGAAGCATTTAACACACACATTCATGCAATCATGTTAGGTTATAAGATTAGCTGTACTGTGCTGAGTGCTAGCATCAACGTCTAGGGGTATCACAGAATTCAGAGTACCTTGACCCTGGCCGGTCTCCTTCTGCCTCGTCCGACCACTCACACCAGTGGAGGTCTGCCCCACCTGACCACCACGTGATCCTCTAGATCCACCAGTTGGATTACTTTGGGCACCTCTAGATGGGCGGCACGACTTTCTCTCAGGGTTGGAGAAGCACTCATATGTTCTGTGGTCATCTTTCTTGTAGTAGCGACACTCTACTGCCTGGCCACTACAACCTATGCCGGGGTGGTCTTTATCGTAACGCTTGTAGTAGAAATGACGTTGTGACTGAGTGATGCCTATTTACCTCACTTTCTTGGATTACTAAAGGAAGAAGTGGGGGATTTTTAATTGTAACTTAAGATGAAGGATAGGATACCATACCCTTAAGAGGTGCATATCTGAGGGGCTGGGCGGCTATAGTTGAGAAGGTCAACCGAGGGACCTGCTCCTTTCCCTTCTGACCGTGGCAGCTCTGCTGCCCCCTCTTCATCCCAAAGAATTTCTTCCCCCTCTTACGGCTCTTGCCCTTAGTCGACCCCTTATCCTCCTTCTCCTTCTCAAGGACCTTACACTTCTTCCCAAGCGTCTCATCTTGAGTATGGAGCATCAGCTCTGTCCTGGACACGGTATCATAGCACTCCTGTAATCTTACAGGTTAATTCCATGCATCTAGTGTAATTCAGATAATCAAGGTATTAGGTCTTCCGTTTATATACCTGAACTGTGTGGCAGAGGGCTGCGCCCATTGCAATTAAGCACCAATTATGTAAAAAATTATGACTAGTACCAATTTTTCTACCAATTAAGCACCATAACTAGTACTAAATAATTACCATAATTTGTACCATACATTTTCAAATTATTTTTTTATTTGAAATTACTTATGTTATGTGATAAAGTCATATGCAAAATAGAATATAAATTAAAAAAATTCATATTTCAATTAAAAAATTAAAATAATTTATTTCAAATAAATAATTCAAATTGTTTGAAAAAATTTAAAAATGTATGTTAAAAATTATAGTAATTAATTGGTATTAATTATGATACTATATTGGTCTAAATTTGTAGAAAAATTAGTATAAACTATGAGTTTAAAACACTATATTTTTTTTATGGTACTAAATAATTTTGAAAAAAATCTAAGAAATATTTACTTTTTTTCAATATTTTATGATATATTTTATAATATTTTAAATATATTCTTATTGTTATCTATATTTTTATAAGATTTTGATTTTTTTTTTATGAATTTTAGTGATTTTTTTTAACACTTAAGGGCATATTATGAACTTTAAAAGTACTTTGTTAACTAATATGGGTATTTTTGTCTTTTTTACTTCTGGTCAATGACATAGTGGCATTTCATGGACTTTAACAAAAATATAAAGACATTTCGTGACTTTCTTTTTTTAGTGACATTTCATGAATTAGTAAAATATATAGTGACATTTCATAAAATTTCCCAAATAATATAAACCTAATGTAACCGAAAAACGAAAGTCAACTGATACAAATTAAACACATATAAATCCCATTGAAACTCATCGAGCCACTTAAATTAACATGTATCGAATGGAAACTGAAACCACATCCAAGTGACGGGCGTGGTTACACTAAAGGTAACTAAATTGCCTTTACATAAAGGCATTAATGTCAGCCATACGGAGAAAAAAATGTTAGCAATTTTTATAGGATAATATTGACCATATATATGAAAATTGATAGCCACCAGATAACTAATAATAATATTTTAAGGAAGTTGTTATTTGTAGTTATAAAATTACTAAATGCACTCATAGGCTATTGGCGACAGAATACAAGCTATAGGCTCAGTAGCCAGCCTCAAAAATGATTTTTTTAAGATTACTCTACACCAACATTACCCTATACCACAAACCATAAAAACCACTATATAATCAGTTAAAAAATACCGAAAACATTTTTAGGGTTTGTAATACAAGCATTGTAAGACCCTAAACCATAAACCCTTTATATAAGAAATGGAATATTAACGATATATACAACTGTGGCCAATTTTTTATTTAGCTATGACATACATATTTATGTATACATGGCTTACATATCTTACTGTCTATGACAACATTTTTTTGGATATAAAAGCTTAAACTAATAAATAAAAGACTGTTAGTCGTACATATACCCGAACATGTTAGTCAGCACAGATCTTAAATACCACCATAGGAAAGCTAAAACAATGAAAATCTATTTTAGGGTTTGTAGTGAAGGGTTTAAGGTCGTTACCACAAACCTTTAAAATGTGTCGAGTCAATGACGACATTATAAAATATAAAACGAGTTAAAAAAGGATTCTCCAACATCACACGCCCTAAAAACCACCATAGGAAAGTTTTTGTTCATAAACATTAAGATTCACTTAAATTTATTACTAACAATTATTTATATATTAAGATAGTTTTTTATATGATGGTTGTTATTTATATATAAGGAAAAATTACACTGCCCACCCATGACCTTTCATGAAATATCAATGCCCACCCATGACCTTTCAAATATTACAACGCCCACCCATGACCTTTATCAGTATTATCTTCCGTAAACCTTTTTCAAGTTTTTGTCTCTTTCTGTCTTTGACCATTGACTTTAATGTTTCCCTCCATTTGTCATCCAAACAGACCCTAAAATATTACCAGTTTGCAATACGGAATAATTATTTCTCCTTGCCAGTGACAAACTTCAGAAAATAGAACTCCCACACTCCCATTCGCATTCGACACTCGCCAGTGATTTCCTCGGTTTGTATGCTTCTTCTTCGTCGACGATTCGCTGTATGTGATACATTGATTTGCTTGTTGATTTGTTGGGTGGTTGAACCCCATTTTCCCCATTTTGAAATAGTTAGGGTTCTTGTACTTCTGAACTGTCGATCTGCGCAACCTATTCTATTGTGCTTCTGTTGAAGCAATGCGAACTGGATGGTGATTTGCGCTATCCATTGCAACCTTGTTGTTTAATGACTGCGCTTCTGTTCCCTCTCCTTTACTGGTGATTTCTGTAATTTGTATACTCCATTGTTGGCGCTTTCTGTACTTCTGAATTTGTCGAATGTCTGCGCTTCTGGATCTGTGAGAATCCACTATGATACGTGCCCTCTCCTTTGCTAGCTATTTCTGCAATATTTGAAAATTGCCAAAAGTGTTTGTTGGCCTTGCTTGAAAGTTTACTGATTAGCTGCACTTCTGTGCCCTCTCCTTGCTAGCGATTTCTGTAATTTGTAAACTCCATTATTGGCGCTTTCTGTACTTCTGAATCTGTGGAATGTCTGCGCTTCTGGATTTTTGAGAATCCACTATGATACGTGCCCTCTCCTTTGCTAGCTATTTCTGCAACATTTGAAATTTGCCAAAAGTGTCTGTTGGCCTTGCTTGAAACTTGAAAGTTTACTGAAACTTTCAACAGTTGTTGAATGACTGCGCTTTTGTGCCCTCTCCTTTACTGGCGATTTCTGTAATTTGTATACTCCATTATTGGCGTTTTCTGTACTTCTGAATCTGTCGAATGTCTGTGCTTCTGGATTTTTGAGAATCCACTATGATACGTGCCCTCTCCTTTGCTAGCTATTTCTGCAATATTTGCAAAGCGTCTATTATACAACCGGAAGCACATTGTAGTGTGCTTCCGGTTGACGTGTTATTTTTAATTATATGGTAGTTTTTGTTTTTATATTTTGTCTTTAAAATTATATAAAACAAATCATTTTAATTTCTTTATTGATTTAAAAATTATTTTAATAATTGACAGTTTTAAAAAATTTATATCTCTTAAATATCTTCTTATTGTAATTATACAATTTCTATTTTTCACCATTTTTAAATATTAGTTACATGTTAATATTAGCAATACACGTTGTTCAACATTTTAAACCATTTTCTCAACATTTGAAACCATTTGTTCAACATTTTAAGCCATTTGTTCAAATCAGAAATTTATTATAAAACAATATCAATATAATTTATAATTTCCTAATTTTTCGCCATTTTTAAACAAAAGTTACATGTTCATATTAGTAATACACGTTCTTCAACATTTTAAACCATTTGTTCAACATTTGAACCATTTGTTCAACATTTTAAGCCATTTGTTCAAATAAGAAATTTATTATAAAACAATATCAATATAATTTCCTAATTTTTTACCATTTTTAAACCCCAGTTACATGTTCATATTAGTAATACACGTTGTTCAACATTTTAAACCATTTGTTCAACATTTTAAACCATTTGTTCAACATTTTAAGCCATTTGTTCAAATCAGAAATTTTATTATAAAATAGTATTAATATAATTTATAATTTCCTAATTTTTTGCCATTTTTAAACACCAGTTACATGTTCATATTAGTAATACACGTTCAACATCTTAAACCATTTGTTCAACATTTTAAACCATTTGTTCAGCATTTTTAAACCATTTGTTCAACATTTTTAAACCATTTGTTCAACATTTTTAACATTTTAAACTATTTTTTCAACATTTTAAACCATTTGTTCAACATTTTAAACCATTTATTCAACAGTTTAAACCATTTGTTCAAAATTTATCTTATAATGTTTATGAAATTTGCTTAGATTAAAATTTCAGACTAGTTTTTTATTGACATTATATAATAAAGGATTATTAGTGCAATTTTCCTCTAAAACTAAGATTTTTTACTTAACAATTAATACATTTTTTAGAATTATTTGTTTTGAATTTGCAGATTTTCCTCTAAACCCAAGATTTTTTTACTTAACGGTTACTAAATTTTTTAGATTTATTTATTTTTAACTTCTAGATTTTCTTTAAAACCGAGATTCATGATTATTAGATTTAATTAATTAAAAATTTAATTTTAAATTATAAAAATATAAAGAGAAACATCATGTATCCACGTTTACTTTTTGTTCCATGTGTACACCGGAAGCACGGAGCATCGTGCTTCCGAGTGTATAGTAGAATTTGCCCAATATTTGTGCTGTCCATTACTAGTGAAACTTTTCTTGGCTGTTTCTTATGGAAATACTAACAGTAGTGTTATTTTTCCTTGTTTTTTCATGATTTCAGACAACTTTGATGAAAGTTGGTATATGAGGATGAAGGTCCACACTATAGAATTATCGTACGGAGGATGTATGTTCTGCTTTCCGGAGTTAGACCCTGATATGTACTCCACCATAGAGTTGATGCGAGACTATGTTGAAGCAATGGCAAGACAACCCGTTAATCCACCTAGTAACCCCACATTCTTCTACATGCACCCAAAGAGCAAAAAATATATTGAGATCTGCAATGATAAGGGTCTTGTTAATATGTTTAAAGCCTGTTCCTCCATGGAGAAGATCAGACTGGTTATTAGGGAGTCTACGAAGCACTCAATGTTGATGGATATGTGGACAAAACATGAGCAACATCAAGGGATGACCCCACTTCAAGTACTCGAACCAGTTGAAATATCCTCCTCCTCTCCTCCTCCAGCTAGCCAACCGTACACTCAACCACAATCTTCTGCTCCACCAACTAGCCAACCCAACACTCATCCACAATCTTCTGCTCCACCAGCTAGCCAACCCAGCACTTATCCACAATCTTATCCTTCTCCAGTTACACAATCCAACACACAACCACAGTCTTCTGCTCCACAAGATATCCAACCCAACACTCAACCACATTATTCTTCCCCTCCAGCTAGCCAACCGTACACTCAACCACACTCTTCTGCTCCACCAGCTAGCCAACCCAATAGTCAAGCACAAGCTAATCCTCCTCCAACTAGCCAACCTCCTCCTTCATCAGCTCCTGCTAGAAGAAAGCATAGGAAGAAAGTGCCTCGGGGGCTTAATTCTTCATTCACATTCAGACCTACTTGTCCTGATTTTTCTACTAATGAACCACCCACACAGCCTCCATCTACTCAAACTAGTAACACCACCCCAAGAAGTGTTGATACACACACTGGTGCGCATGGGGTTGAGAGTGTTGGTAGAGAAAATGAGAACACTATCGATAGCGGCTTCGAGGGAGGTGATGACTCACACGTTGGTGCATATAATTCCAATGAAGTCCCTGCAGATGATATATGTCCAACATATTTTGATGATTCTTGGTGTCACAAGGATAATGAAAACACTAATGCGATGGAAACCGATACTAGTGTTTCTGATGATGATGATAATGAGCATGATGATGATGATGATGACAACTTGGAGCAAGTAGGTGCGATAACTGATAGTGGGTACTATTCTGCAGATGAAGAGGAATGTGCAGTTAAAGAACCACAGTACATGATGGAATATGACTTACTTTGAATACCAGCCCGATGGAAAGGTTGTGTTTAGACCGTACCAGATGTTTGAAATAAAAAAGGGTGTTCTTGGATGTGATGAAGGACTATGCTTGTCAGGAGGGTATTGATTTACATAGGCTGAGTAATGACCCTGAGAAGTACACAGCGAGATGCAACAACATTGACTCGTGTCCTTGGAGGCTGCATGCATCTCTTCTTCCTGACAAAACTACCTTTATGATCAAGACTCTTAGAGGAGAGCACGATTGTATGAGAATAGCCAAGAATCCAAATGCCACAGTCCCATGGATCACAAAGAAAATACTTCCAGGCATTAGAGCTAACAAGAAGATGGCTCCAAAGAACATCATGGAGATAATGAGACAGAAATTCAGTGTTGATGTCAGTTACATCAAATGCTATCGGGCAAGCAAATTGGCTTTGAACTTGATTGAGGGGAACCATGACGAATCATATGCTAAGCTGCCAATGTAATGCAAAATTGCTCGTGATAGAAACCCTGGGTCTATTATTGACATACAATATCAAGAGTACATGACTTCTCCCTCCACCTTCTCAAGATTGTTCGTATGTTTCCACGCTCAGATGGAAGGATTTCTCAATGGTTGTAGGCCTTTCATTGGTGTAGATGGTTGTCACCTGAAAGGCCCTTATGGCGGTGTACTGCTGACATCAATTTCCATTGATGGGAACAATGACATCTTCCCTCTAGCATATGCTGTGGTCCCAAGCGAAACTACAATCACTTGGTGATACTTCTTTAGCCATTTGAAAAAAATAGCTGATTTGGATACAAGGCAGCGGTGGGTAATAGGATCTGATCGCCAAAAGGTAAGTCAACATTTATGTGTAATTCGTCAGCCATTTTAAATAGATAACTAACTGCATATGAATTGTTTGAACATTTTAGGGTGTGGAACCAGCGTTGAAGGAGGAATTACCTGAAGTTACGCGAAGGATTTGTTGTAGGCATCTTTATGCAAACCTCAAGAAAGATTACCCAGGTACATATCTTGTGAGAAACCTTTTTACAATGTGTATTTTCCATTTTATAATGATGTTTGCTGACAGGGGTATGCATTCTGTACAGGAGCTCTGATGAGGAACCTATTTTGGGAAGCAAGTAAGGCATACACCGAACCCTCTCTTGCTACTACTTTGAAGAAGATCAAAGAGAATTCTGTCTCGGCCTACAACTACTTAAAGGATGCTGATCGTCGCTTATGGGTCCGGTATCACATACCTCAACACACACTAAGGTCATTGAGGTGACATCGAACTTCGTCGAGTCTTTTAATTCAAAGTTGTCAGAGATACGGGCAAAACCCATATTGGCTATGATTGATGAGCTACAAAGATCTTTGATGACTAAGATGCATAAGAGAAGAGAGGACTCTATGAGACTTAGAGAGCCTGTGACTGGTTATGCATCCAAGATTTTACACAACAACAACAGAATGGGTAGATCGTGCACGGTAAGACCAAGCAGTGATATTGAATTCGAGGTGGCAGATGCGAACGGATATTATATTGTGAACCTGGATTCTCGTCATTGTGATTGCATGTGTTGGGATCTATCTGGGATACCATGCAAGCACGCTTGTGCGGTCATAGCAAGACAAAGGCTGGAATTGAAGTTTTATGTGGCACATTGGTTTTCAAAAGAGATGTATATGGAAACATATAGGCACGCCATCTCACCTATTCCTGATCCAAACATGTGGTCAGCTGATGATGATGAGGTGAGGTTGAATCCACCATTCCTAAGAGAGCTGCCCGGGAGACCGAAGAAGAACTGGAGAAGGGAACAGGGTGAGGCACCCCCTGTTACCAAAAGATCCAACCATGTCACATGTAGGATTTGTAATAGGATCGGGCACAATTCTAAGACGTGCACGTCTCAGAAGGACAGAGGCGATGGTCCTAGCAAAGGAGGTAAAGATCTAAGAACTAGCAAGCAATCAAAGGGAAAAAGGAAGAGGCAAACTGATGGGTTGGTTGCTGGTCCTTGAGTACATGGACACTTTATGGGAGCGCATGGCATTTTTTTTAGTGTTCTGTGGGAATTAAAGTGTATTAGTTTTTTTTGGGGATTGTAATGTAATCTGGTGGACATGTGTTTTTTGACTTGATAATGCCACTTAATCATGCCACTTAGTAGACTTGTGTATTTTGGGAGTTGTTATGTAATCTGGTGGACATGTGTTGTTTGGGTTGATTATGCCACTTAGTTTACTTGTGTGTTTTGGGGGTTGTAATGTGATGGAAAAAAATTTGGTGTGGTTCGAATATCTTTTTTGGATGTAAATCCAGTTATACTTGATATTGAATCCAATCGAATTGGCTTTTATATATGCAGCTGCTGTTGTAAGTGCAAGTAATCTTCTGAATATGTCAAATGTTTCTGGTGTTATTTTTCGGAGTTGTGTATTTGGAAATACTGACAGCAGTATTCTGAATCTGTCGAATGTTTCTGGAAATTTTTTTGGTGTGGTTGCTGCTGTTGTAAGTAATCTTCTGCATATTGATGTGTATGTATGCTGCTGCTGTAAGTAATCTAGCTGCTATTTTTTGACTCCAGACACATTTTTGCTTTCAGTGTTTGTTGTCATTGCAAATCGGTGCATTTTGTACTGAGTGTATGTAAGGCATTGCAGATTTTACATAGTAATGTCATTGCAGACCAGTGATGGTAATATCCTTGCATTTTTTACTGAGTGTATGTAAGGCATTTTATAACTTTCTTATACTTCCATCTTGCTCATTTTTTACTGATCGTGTCATTGCAGATTAGTGCAGATTTTACTCATTGAGTGTTTCAGTGCAGCAAATGTTGTTACAGATGGCAACAATCGATAATGGTGGCCATTTTTTACTAGCTTGATTGACAGAACCATAAATGCAGCAGCAAATGTAACAACAAACATTTCTATTTCATTGATAATGGAGAATGTTGTACAACCACATAATATGTCATTCTCCAGCTAGCACAAGATAAGAAACAAGATGCTACATTGACATTACATATTACCCCATCCATAACTGATACCTTTACATAAGACTAACTCGAAGAAAAAACATGATGACTATTACAATACAAACTACAAGTGCCATCTTCATAACGTTTATCTCAGCCAGTCTTGTTTTCTGCATCTCCTCAAGCTTGGTTACCATACAAACGTTCAAACTTTTCAACTCAAGCAATGTAAGTTCAATGGCATCAGTTTGTGTGCCCCTTGCATGCCTTTCGAATCCACCACCAGAAGAAGAAGCATTTGACATATAAAACTTAGGAGGATTGATTTCTCTCCACCACACAAAGAACTTGCACTTGTTGGCTGCACAGTTGTAAACTGGTGTCTCATAGTTTTTAGCGGTATTAGCAACCTGCAATTGGGCACTCACATTACAGTGACATTTCACATCCTTCTTATGGATGGAGTTGAAACTGTGTCCACTAGAAGAAGACATTCTGCATAAACAATAAACAAACATACAATTCAAACTCATATGCAAGATAAACATAAGCTCAGATCGGTCCGTATGGCCTTCATCATCGCTTTTCATGAAGGTTACAATGCTTTATGTACAAAATATATCCATGGAGTAACCCTAACATAAACCGCCACGGCGCATTAACGCGGAGCAATTAGATGCAGCGCTGCTTCGACACAGACAATTGCACATAAAGTCGTAACCCACTGAATAATGGCCATTTTAAGAGCTATATTGTATATCATAAGCAGCAACATTAGCTAACAGTAGAATTTGTTTTTTTTTGCATCAGCAATCAATTATAGCATCACATTTCATCACACACAACCGTCGAAAGTTTCAGTAAACTTTCAAGTTTCAAGCAAGGCCAACAAACACTTTTGGCAATTTTCAAATGTTGCAGAAATAGCTAGCAAAGGAGAGGGCACGTATCATAGTGGATTCTCAAAAATCGAAAAGCGCAGACATTCGACAGATTCAGAAGTACAGAAAGCGCCAACAATGGAGTATACAAATTACAGAAATCGCCAGCAAAGGAGAGGGCACAGAAGCGCAGTCATTAAACAACAAGGTTGCATAAATCGGCAGTAATGGATAGCGCAAATCACCATCCAGTTCGCATTGCTTCAACAGAAGCACAATAAAATAGGTTGCACAGATCGACAGTTCAGAAGTACAAGAACCCTAACTATTTCAAAATGGGGGAAATGGGGTTCAACCACCCAACAAATCAACAAGCAAATCAATGTATCACATACAGTAAATCGTCGTCGAAGAAGAAGCATATACACCGAGGAAATCGCAAGTTTCCCCCAATTTCAAAGAACCAGGAAAACATATTGCAAATCGTCGATGAAGAAGGAGAGTTCCCCCAATTTCAAAGAACCGAGACAAACTTACGGGAATCACCGGTGAAAGAGGAGAGAAGACACCAGACAAAGGTGGAGTACAAAATCGCGACCACGGAAGAATCGGGCTCGAATGCGACTGATTGGGATTTTCTCCCAAATTAAAACCCTAGCAAATCGAGGAATAGAAGAATGCAGTTAGGCGGGGCGGAAATAAGAACATATGGTTTTATTGTTTGGTCAACAACAAAGAGATGGTCAAATATAACAGACACTAACGGGAAACTTGAAAAAGGTTGACGGAAGTTAATACTGATAAAGGTCATGGGTGAGCGTTGTAATATTTGAAAGGTCATGGGTGGGCATTGATATTTCGTGAAAGGTCATGGGTGAGCAGTGTAATTTTTCCTATATATAATCATGACTAATATTATATATACCCATGACATATATAATTTTATATCGATGACGTATATTGTTGCCTTTATGGTAAAGGCAAATCAGGTGTCTTTATCTAATCCTAGTACCCAAGGGACCTGAATTATGATAGCTAAGCTAACGTGGTGCCTACGGAGAGTCAGATCCTTATATAGATGGGCCGCTGTAGCTTATGTGACGGACAATGTTTTTCCGTCCCCCGACGGAAACAACCATGGCCATGCTTTTTTTTTCCCTTTTAAATCTCAACCATTCAATTTTCTTTCCTTGTATGTAGTATATTAAGTTACGCATGTATCGTATTATTTTTGTCATTCTCTTAGATTTTTAAGTTTTTAATTATCAAACCTGATTGTTTAAGTAAGGTTTTTTACACGTATTACCAATATAAGTTATGCATATATATTTTATTATAGTTTTGAGTTAGCAAAGAATTTGGATAAATTATATTATTTATTTGTTTCTTTTTTCACATCCCATATTATACTGTTTTTGTAGTAAACGGTTCACCATATATATATATATATATTATATATATATAATTTACTACCTTTTGTCAACTTTAAACATATTTTATTTTGTTTGTATTTTTGTAAATTTATTAGAATAAAATTCAAAAATTAAAAATAATTAAAAAGAAGAGGGAAATGAACAGAACAATATATATTGTATCTATTAATTACTTACCATAAGGGCATCATAAACCCTACTCTCTAATAAAATCTATAATATTGTAATCGCTTATGGAATCAGGGGTTCACGGATTAAGCGCTCAAGTTTATAAATGTCATGACTTAATTTTTATATAATAATATAAATATCTATATACATTCATGAATACATTATTAATTGATAAAAATCTTAATCAAATCTAACATGTATATTTTAATCATTAGTCGAATGGGTTATACACTCATCATAAGATGACACTAATTGTTATGTATCTTTTTCTTTGGTCGTTCTTATAAAATCATTGTGTATAAGAATATTTTCTTATCATTTGTCAGTTTATAAAGCTTGACTCATTGAAAAACGTGAAAGAATATAAACGTTTGGAAACGATAAACTGAGTTATTGGATTCAATTTTACGTATTAATTTAATCTTGTTTTTTATGTATCCACGATAATTTATAAACGTTTCCACTAATGGTTAGAAACATGTACACAACCTTCTATAATCGTTTTCATGACTATTTTAAAATAGATGACACTAACTATTATATATATATATATATATATATATATATATTATATTTCTTTGGCCGTTCTTATTGAATAATTATGTATATGAATAGATTTTATTTTACTATTTATCAGTTTATGGAGCTTGACTGATTAATGAACGTGAAGACTAAAAACATTTGGAAACGATATACTGAGGTGTTGAAGTCAATTTTATGTATTCATTAAATCTTGATTTTTACGTATCCATGATTCTTTATAAATGAATCTACTGATGATTAGAAACATGTACATGACTTTATATAATCGTTTCCATCCCTATGATGGAAAGATGACATTAACTGTTATATATCATTTCCTTTGGTCGTTCTTATTGAACATTGGGTATAAAAATCTTTTCTTAGCATTTATCAATTTAAAAAGCTTAATTAATTGATAAACTTAAAGGCTATAATCATTTGAAAACGATAAATTGAGTTATTGAGTCGATTTTACGTATTTATATAACCTTAGTTTTCAATTATCCACAATGATTTATAAATATTTTTACTGATGATTTTGAAACATGTAAACAACATTCTATTATCGTTTCCATCACTGTTTTAGAAAAGATGACGCTTTAAGTACTATTATATATCCCATCCCTTGACCGTTCTTATCAAATCATTGTGTATAAAAGTATTTTTTTAGCATTTATCACTTTACAGAGCTTGGCTGATTGATAAACCTGATGACTATAAATATTTGGAAACGATAAACCGAGTTGTTGGAGTCAATTTCATGCATTCATTTAACCATGGCTTTACGTATCCACAATAATCTGTAAACGTTTCCACTGATGATTATAAACATGTATCCAACCTACTATAGTCGTTTTCATCACTCTTATTGTTACATATTGATCCAACACTAAACTAGGTTAGCTGCTATTACTTTACTGCCCTTTACTGAGTGCACTTCGTTTTAAAGAGTCACTTAGTTTCTTATATACTTAGTGATATAGAATAGAAGGGAGAGGAGAGACACACGGGAAACACGGGACTGAGAGGATTCTTTGTACAGAATAATAACAGTGAGGAGACACGGGAAACTGAGAGGAGTGGAAGAGGGAATTCTTCTTCGATATTCTCAGTTGAGTAGTGTTTGTGTTTAGTGTGTATAATTCTTTCACAGCAAAGGAATAAGATTGTCTCAGTCTGGATGTAGGCCGATTTGGCTGAACCAGGATAAAGAGTGGTGTTCTTGTTTTTCCTTTCCTTCTCGAGTTTTCTCTCTATCTGCACTGCACCGCATTCTTGTTCTCGACAATCTTCAACAATTGGTATCAGAGCCAGGTCGCAATGTTGAAGACGAAGATCACCATTGATCGCTTCGATGGAAAGGGTGACTTCGCCCTTTGGAAGATGAGGATGCGAGCAGTTCTTGTTCAACTGAAAGTCGCTCCTTGGAGGGAGAAAAAGGATTCACAGCTACGATGACAGAAACCGAAAAGAAGGAAGCCATGGATCTTGCATACAGCACCTTGGTATTGCATCTTGGAGATAAAGTCTTGCGTCAGGTGGCAACAGAGACCTCAGCCGCAGGTATTTGGCTCAAGCTCGAATCTCTTTATATGACCAAGACTCTGGTCTATAAAGTCTATCTCAAAGGGAAACTGCATGATTTCAAAATCACTGAAGAGAAATCCATGTCAGAAAGTCTCGATGAATTCAACCATCTGATTAATGACCTGGCAAATATTGAGATCAAGATTGATGAAGAAGATCAGGCAATCATGCTCCTTAATGCGTTGCCAAAGTCTTACTCAAACTTCGTTGAAGCCATGAAGTATGCCAAAGATTCTTTGACGCTAGAAGAAGTGCAAACAGCTTTGAAGTCAAAAGAAAGAGATGGAAAATCAGATAGAAAGGCTCCAGCCGAGAGTCTGAATGTTAAATTCAAGTCTGGAAGACGGTGGTCAAAAGGAAAGACAAAAGAATTCACCAAGAATAAAGGTCAGTCAAAAGATTTTCCTTATAAGTGCTATCACTGTCATGAGACTGGTCATATGAAAAAGAATTGTCCAAAGCGTAGAAGTGAGTTTGGGAAAGATTCACACAAGGCAGATGCTGCGTTTGTAGAAGAAGGTTATGAAAGCGCTGAAGTTCTAAGTATAGCCACTGGAGATTCCCAAGAAGAGTGGGTTCTTGATAGTGGTTGTACTTTTCATATGACTCCAAACAGAGATTGGTTTGAAACCTATGAAAGTGGAGATGGTGGTTCAGTGTTGCTGGGAAACAACAAATCCTGCAAGGTTGTTGGAAAGGGAAAGAGAGGAGAGAAAATAACGTGAGAAGGTGTTATCTGATGTGAGACATGTTCCAGAACTCAAAAGGAATCTAATCTCACTAGGAACACTGGAACAACAAGGATACAACTGGAGATCAGATTCAGGGATACTGAAAGTGTACAAAGACTCTCAGTTGTTCATTTCAGGAGTCAGAAGAAATGGGCTGTATTTCTTAAGAAACAGTGTTGTTGTAGGATCTTCATCGGCTGTTAATCAAGCTAGTGAAGATCAGAGCATGCTGTGGCATTTCAGGCTTGGACACGTGAGTGACAAGGGAATACAAATCCTGTGGAAAAGCGGTTATCTAGGAGATCAGGAACTCAAGAAACAGAAATTCTGTGAAGACTGTGTTTTAGGGAAAAAGACTAGATCTAGCTTTACTACAGCTGTCCATAGGACATAAGGAATATTGGACTATATTCACTCAGATCTGTGGGGGCCAGCTAAGGTAAGTACACATGGAGGAAACAGATATATCTTGACCCTTGTAGATGACTACTCTAGGCGTTTGTGGGTTTATCTGCTGAAGCATAAAAGTGAAGCCTTGAGGAGTTTCAAGGACTGGAAAGTCACAACTGAAACACAAACTAACAGAAAGATTAAGAAGCTAAGAACTGATAATGGTCTAGAGTTCTGTTCAAAGGAATTCAATCAGTTCTGTAAAGAACATGGCATTTCCAGGCATCTCACTGTTGTCTCAACACCTCAGCAAAATGGTTTAGCAGAAAGGTTTAACAGAACCTTACTGGAGAGGGTGAGATGCATGCTTTTCCATGCCAAGCTTCCAAAGTCGTTCTGGGGAGAAGCTGTGTCCACAGCCTGCTACCTCATTAATAGATGTCCTTCATCAGCTCTAAATTTCAAGACACCCATGGAAATGTGGTCTGATCACAGAGTCGACTACAGTTGGTTAAAAGTTTTTGGCTGCACTGCTTATGCTCACATAAAGCAGGACAAACTGGAACCAAGAGCTGTCAAGTGTATCTTCATTGGCTATCCTCCTGGAATCAAGGGCTACAAGCTGTGGTGTCTTGAACCAAGTTTCAAACGTGTCATCATAAGCAGGGATGTAACATTTAGGGAGACAGACTTCTTGAACAGACCAAAAATCTCAGAAATCGAAGCTGATCTGAATCCCACTGATACAGTCAACAGCAGAGTTGAAATTGAAATGGAAATTCCAACTCAACTGGATCAGTCAGATAACCAGGTCTCAGACCAGGTTGGAAATGAGGACATAGCCCAGGAATCACAAGGTGAAGCAATGCAGGAGGAGATTTTAAATGACTATCAGTTAGCAAGAGATAGAACAAGAAGAGTCAACATCAGACCACCTCAAAGATTTGCCCATGCTGATGTAACAGCTTTTGCTCTATCTGTTGCATCTGAACTAATGTGTAATGAACCTGTAACAGTAAAAGAAGCCCTATCCAGCAAGGACAGTTCATGTTGGAGGAAAGCAATGCAGGAGGAGATGGACTCATTAGCTCTGAATAAAACCTGGGATCTTGTTTCTGCTGTACCAGGTCAGAAGCTGATAGGATCAAAATGGATTTTCAAAAGGAAAGAGGGAATTCCTGGTGTTGAAGAAGCAAGGTTTAAAGCAAGGCTCGTAGCAAAGGGGTTTACTCAAGAGGAAGGAGTAGACTATGAAGAGATCTACTCACCAGTTGTTAAACACAGATCAATCAGAACTTTCCTGGCGCTTACAGCTCAGTTTGACTAGGAACTGGAACAGTTAGATGTCAAAACAGCATTCCTTTATGGCGAACTGGAAGAGAACATTTTCATGAAACAACCAGAGGGGTTTGAACAAGGGAGAAACAAGGTATGTTTCTTAAAGAAGTCCTTGTATGGACTAAAACAGTCGCCAAGGCAATGGTACTTAAAGTTTGACAGTTTCATGATAGAACATGATTTTAAGAGGAGTGAATATGATTGGTGTGTCTATCTGAAAAACAACAGTGAAATCCCTATATTTCTGTTGCTCTACGTGGATGACATGTTACTGATAAGTCCTAGTCACAAAGAGATACAGAATATGAAACAAATTATGAAATCCCAATTTCAGATGAAAGATCTTGGTCCTGCAAAGAGAATTCTGGGTATTGACATTTCAAGGAACAGATCAAGAGGAGTCCTGTGTCTACATCAAGAAAATTACCTGTCCAAGGTAATCAGCAGATTTGATATGAGAAATGCCAAGAAAGCTTCAACTCCACTTGCTCAGCATTTTAAACTATCAAAGGAGCAGGCTCCTAGTGGCCATATCGAGAAATCTCAAATGGACAGAATTCCATATGCCAGTGCAGTTGGAAGTATAATGTATGCAATGATCTGCACAAGACCTGACTTAGCTCATGCTATGTCAGTGGTGAGCAGGTACATGTCAAACCCAGGAAAAGAGCACTGGCAAGCTGTAAAATGGGTTCTTCGATACATAAAGGGAACCCTGTCTACTGGAATAATATATCAGCAAAGCAAAATTAAGAAAGCTCTTATTGAAGGCTTTGTTGATGCAGATTTCGCTGGATGCAGAGATTCAAGAAAGTCACTTACTGGATATGTGTTTACTCTCTGTGGGGGTGCAATAAGCTGGAAGTCCTCCTTACAGTCTATAGTTGCTCTATCAACCACAGAATCAGAATACATGGCAGTAACTGAAGCAGTCAAGGAGGCTATTTGGCTAAAGGGTTTAATGGCTGAAATCGGTCACACTCAGGACTGTATATCAGTGAACTGTGACAGCCAGAGTGCCATCCAACTAACAAAACATCAAGTGTTCCATGACAGATGCAAGCACATCAACGTTAAGATGCATTTTGTTAGACACATTGTTAATCTGGGAGAAATCAAAATCATAAAGATTTTGACAGAGGAAAACCCTGCTGACATGCTAACCAAACCAGTTCCAAGCAGCAAATTCAATCACTGTTTGGAGCTGCTCAACATCAAAGAAATATGATATCTATAGCTGAAGACAATTGTTTCCTTATCAGTTTTTAGTTTGGATCAAGGAGGAGAATTGTTACATATTGATCCAACACTAAACTAGGTTAGCTGCTATTACTTTACTGCCCTTTACTGAGTGCACTTCGTTTTAAAGAGTCACTTAGTTTCTTATATACTTAGTGATATAGAATAGAAGGGAGAGGAGAGACACACGGGAAACACGGGACTGAGAGGATTCTTTGTACAGAATAATAACAGTGAGGAGACACGGGAAACTGAGAGGAGTGGAAGAGGGAATTCTTCTTCGATATTCTCAGTTGAGTAGTGTTTGTGTTTAGTGTGTATAATTCTTTCACAGCAAAGGAATAAGATTGTCTTAGTCTGGATGTAGGCCGATTTGGCTGAACCAGGATAAAGAGTGGTGTTCTTGTTTTTCCTTTCCTTCTCGAGTTTTCTCTCTATCTGCACTGCACCGCATTCTTGTTCTCGACAATCTTCAACACTTATAGAAAGACGACATCAACTGTTATATATCTTTTCCCTTGGCCGTTCTCATCGAATAATTGTGTATAAGAATATTTTCTTAACATTCATCAGTTTATAGAGCTTGATTGATTGATAAACCTGAAGGCGATAAACGTTTGGAAACGATAAACTGAGTTGTTGGAGTCGATTTTATGCATTCATTTAACCATAGCTTTACGTATCCACGATAATCTATAAACGTTTCCACCGATGATTATAAACATGTACCCAACCTTCTATAATCGTTTCCATCACTCTTATAGAAAGACGACACCAACTGTTATATATATATATATATATATTTTCCCTTGGTCGTTCTCATCAAATCATTGTGTATAAGAATATTTTCTTAACATTCATCAGTTTACAGAGCTTGACTGATTGATAAACCTGAAGGCGATAAACGTTTGGAAACGATAAACTGAGTTGTTGGAGTCGATTTTATGCATTCATTTAACCATAGCTTTACGTATCCACAATAATCTATAAACGTTTCCACTGATGATTATAAACATGTACACAACCTTCTATAATCGTTTCCATCACTCTTATAGAAAGACGACACCAACTGTTATATATCTTTTCCCTTGGTCGTTCTCATCAAATCATTGTGTATAAGAATATTTTCTTAACATTCATCGGTGTACAAAGCTTGACTGATTGATAAAACCTGAAGGCGATAAATGTTTGGAAATGATAAACTGAGTTGTTGGAGTCTATTTTATGCATTCTTTTAACTTTGATTTATACATATTAACGGTAATTTATTAATGCTTCCACCAATTATTAGAAACATGTATACAAACTAGTATAATCGTTTCCAGCACTATTAAAAAAATGATGATACTAACTGTTATATATGCTTCCTTTAGCCGTTCTCATCGAATTATAGTGTATATGAATCATAGTGTATAATAATTTTTTTCATATATATAAAATGTATTATATGCCAACTTTTTCATTTAGAAAACATACAAAAACTAGATTTAGTGATTTAATTAATAATTATTTTAGAAATAAATTTTTAAATTGATTAAAAATGTATTTTAAATTGATATATGCTCTATTATTTTTATATATTTAAAACAAATATTATAAGATTAAAAAATTATTATACAATAATCGTCAGAGTATAATTGATAAATTATTTTATAATTTTGTTATGAATAAAACATCGCATGCAAAAGTCTTGAGTCTCCAGTAAAACTAGCTCCGGTAAAATATGTATAAGAATAAAAAAAAATTCCGTCACAGACGGAAAATTGCATTCCGTCGCATAACCCACGCCCTGGGCCGTCTCAATGCCTATAAAGTTAAAACGCAAACTAAGACTTGTAAGAGTCCAAATCCCATTGAATAACGAAAATGTTAGACAATACATAATATTACTATATGGTTTAGCTAGACAAGGATAACAAACTTATGGTATTTTATTCACCACAAAACAACAATATTAATAAGTCTAGCAACCTAGCTAGAAGTGTCGATGGGTCCATGTTCCTAAACTGGGATAGGATGAACTCAAGATTTGTAAGTTCAAATCGGGATCCAAAATCAGCTGCCCTGTAATACCTACCAAAAAAAAAAATTAAGAACCGGGTTTATTTATATGTTTAAAAAGGCACATTGAGTAACGTACTCTCTAGTCAGCTTTCTTTACTTATTGAAATAATGTTCTCAAACAAAATAAGAAAAGACTTTCTTGATTAATTTCCAGCAAAAAACAGCCTGCTAGCTAATTGAAATGAAATTGCCGGTGTTATATATATATATATATAGAAGTTAACCTGTGGGATAGTTGGTTGTCCATGGGGAGAGTACACAGTCGGCTGGATCGAGATGCGAATCAATAAGCATACCAGAAGTACAGTCCTGGCTTGATGTGTGACGAATGCTATTCTCGTCTTCCATTGTGTTATTATGACTAGCTAGGTGGGTAATTGAGCTACTAGTATTGGCACCCAAGCAGAAATCAGGAATGGGTAGATCACACAAGTCAGCAGCAGCATCACCATGATTAGAGGTAATAGAACCAACCAATCGTCGATTGTACTGTATTTGATCAATCTCCCTATATATTTTAGCCAGAAGAAGAGTAACCACAAATTCAGATATGGTAATGGTTTTGTTTTACTTATGAAGCAAAGGAAAAATGCAATCCAGCGGTTTTGAATGAGTTTTACCTAGGCCTTTCTGAATGGACGACGACTCCATTGGAAGTCATGAAGTTTTTGAGATACTGTCCTTGTTCTCTTTGTGTGTGTGGGACGGAGCGTAACCAATTCATGTTGTTTGGATTAATAATTCCAGTATGCACCTATACAAAGATTTGGTAGGTACGATTGATATTATATATCACCATACAAAAAGTGTTAAAGATATATAGAATTAATTTGATAGAAGGCCGGTCATCTCACTTGCCTGCAAGAGTTGTTGTAGCTGTTGAACAGGATCGTGATGAGAATTATATTCAGCTTCCAATACACTCTGGGTGGAATTAATTATTAGTACTACTAGACATTTCATTATATATATATATACTCACATATATTAATAGTCAGCATAAATTAACTAGCTGTTCTCTTGATTAATTATATATCACCTTCCGTCGTCGTACATGTCCCAATGCTTCCTCCAACAAGTGTTCTCGACCCATAGCCTCACTCCATGTTGAGATTTCACCTTCATAGATCCTACAACCACAATAACCGATTTCAGATAACAAGTGAATCGTCTATTACTGTTTCAGTTTTAGAAATATAAACAGATAAAAATGAATAAGAAAGTATATATTAGAAAGAGAAGAAAGTATATTCGTGGCTGAAAGTTCAGCATAATTAAGAGTGATACTGAGGCCACTTTAATTGAGCCTTTCCCGCGGTATGATAGTGAGTAAGTGAACCCATAATCTATAGTTCTAGGATATCACTTCACAATATATTGGAAAGAGAAGAAAGTACATTCCTGTCACATGTGACAATTTATCATCATCTTCAACTAAGCATGATTTTATTAATTACCTTAGCCTCTTCTCCATTTCCTCCATCAAAGATTTGCATCTAACAATCTCTTGTTGTGCTTCCTGTTACTCGGTGTATCCCATATCTTCAATTAATTACTTAAGTAACAGATGTATTATAAGGGAAAAAGTATATATATATATCGACCATGCATTTTAGGCTGGCATATGAAAAGGGTACTGTTAATTAGCTAGTACGTACCTCTAGCTGGGAATCATTGGTACTAACGGAGCTGCTTTAATTAAAAGGAACAAAACAAGACACGCAATCAAGTCAGCTAAAATAGCGCGTATCTCTAGCTAGGATATTAATAAACTGTGTATTATAAGTATAATTATGTGTTTTCCTAAAAGAAAAGTAAGTTTATATATGACCTGGGTGACCAAAAGGTGTGATGTTCTTCATCCTTCGCCCTACCAAGCACCTTCTGAAGTAACTGTAACACCAAATATGTACGTACATATTTTGTATTGTATGATATACATAATTGAAAGATATGGTATTGGTATTTACCTCCTGACGACGCTGCCTTCAGTAGTTTGCACATCAAAAAGAAAGAAGAAGAAGAAGATGAGATGAAACAGTTATATAGTGTTCGTATATAAGCATGGCAGGCAGCTATAGAGACCGGAGTTTCTCCTTCGATCTACTCAAACTGTGGACAAAGCAAGCAGCATATTGATCAGATTACACAAACCTTCCTCCTTCATGCTCTGGAAGGTTGAGAAATCGTTCTAAAACATCTTCAATCCTATAATTTCCATGAAATTGAGTACTAGATATTAAAAATTAACCAGAAGATCATAAAAAAACGATGATGTAGATCATGTACTTGAAAACCCAGAAAAAGCGAAGAAGTAAGATGTTGCAGATGCATTTTAAACAGAAAATTGATTATTAATTTGCAAATGGAAGCGCAGCAGACACGATCGACCTTTTGTTTCCTGAGAAGAGACTGACTCTACCAGAGGGAGAGAACATGATAAGAGCGATATCTACATCGCAGAGGACAGAGAGCTGATAAGCTTTCTTGATGAGTCCATTTCTTCTCTTGGAGAAAGTCACTTGTCTATTGGCTAACTTCTCAATCTTCTTAATTGGAAGCTTCACTCTCCCCATGATCTTTTTTTTCTGATCAACGTACTATCAAAATATGCTTTACCACATCAAACGGATCGAATTGAATAGAATCGATTTCCAACCTGTCTATGGCGTCAGCTGGCGGGTTTGGGATATGTGCGACAGACACGTGGGCACACTGTAGATGAGAGGAAAAACGTACACATCGACACTTCGGGCCGGATTTCTCTTCTCTCTAGCTAGAGATGATGTCAGAACGCTAGATGCATGCAGGAAGATGGAAGACGGTCGTTAATTTGGTTTTGTCAGTATCAGGTAGTTTGGGCGCAAAGCTGACAGAAGCCGGGCACAAATGTGAAAAACTAGACGGTGGTGCTGATGTATATTTTGCACCCATCATAATAGAAAGCAAGCAAGCAGCAGATTGACTGTGAGCTTGCCTTTTTTTTTTTTTTTAATCAGGGAGCTGCCGCAAAGATAGCCGAAGTATATCGCTATATTTTTTAAAAAAATTTGGGCTTTTGCCAATTTATTAAGAATGATGGAACTACAATTAGTTTAGGGGTTTACATCGGCCTCATTAAAATCCTTCTTAAATAAAACCTAGTAGGAAAATCTTAAGTGGGAAAAAAGAGAACCCCACCCAACAAGACCAAAGAATCATCCTAACCAAAACTTAGTTTCATACTACCCTCCCATAAATCTAAAGAGATTGATAGACCACCCTCGTCAGATTCCACTACAAGAAAAACAGTAATTAGTGTCTGAATTTAGCGTTCGATCACTTGGCGGACGCTAATTTTTGATTAGTGTCCGAATTTAGCGTCCGATCACTTGGCGGACGCAAATTAGCATCCGGATTTAGCGTCCGATGACCGGTGGATGATGATTTTCAATTTGTGTCCGATTTTAGCGTCCGATAACAAATAGACGCAAGTTAGCGTCTGATTTTAACATCCGATAACAAATAGACACAAGTTAGCGTCTGATTTTAGCGTCCAATATCATTCGGACGCTAGTTTTTAATCTAAAAAAATGTAAAGCATATAGGTATCTGACATACTAAGATTTTTTTTTAAATGGTAGTATATTCTGAGATGTGAACCTTATTCCAAATATGCTTCTCGCTCCTTATTAGTAATCTAAAAAAATAAAGTGTAAAGCCCCTTCTCGCTCGTGTTCCTTCCTTATTCCAAATACAAATCTCGTTTTCCTTCAAAAAAGACTACACGCCCGCAACCAGTCCTTCGTCTCCGCAACCAGTCCTTCGTGTTCGCCTGAATCTCGTGAATCATGTAACTCTTCCATGGCTTGCTCTCTAAAATCCAGTCCTTCGTCTCTGCACCTATCGAAAATGGTTTTCTGTCTGAAATTCGGTCCTAACCCTAAATCTTGCTGACCGACATATCACAACACACCCGCAAACTCATCAATTCCCCATTCAGACTGTTCAACAGCGAGTTATCTTACGGAATAACTTCACCCTTCCTGTTCATCACATTGTGTTCGCTAGGTACGTGTGCTTTAAACTGATACACTCTGGGGTTGACCTTCTGTACTTTAGTTAATGATTTTGTTTTCTATTTTCAGTCAATTACATGCTCACTTCAGTTCTTATGATACGATCTACTTTGCTAACACGATCTGTTTTTAAAATTTCAGTTTTTCATTTTCTGATTGGCAAGACTCATCTATAATTTACCTTTTATTGCTTTTGTTATGGGTTGAAAGCGTAATGCGTCTGTGAACAAATGCTACTTAGAATTTTGTTCGGTCCCTGGTTTTGATATGGCCAAGAACAGCTGGTTACTATCATTATCTTCAGTCACAATTATCTTCCTAGGCACATTGTTTTTGTGTCTGTTTTGGCTATTAAACTGAAACTCTATATTAAAAAGATTGAACTTTCAGAATAATGCAAAAGTTAGCATCTGTTAAGGTTAAGTGGAAACTCATGTACTCTTTTTTGAAGTAAAAGTGGCATAATAAGTAGCTGCAATAGCATGCTAAACCGAACTTAAGAAATATACATCTCACTACAGATAGCAGATTAGATGTGATAGCTTTTTCAGCAAAAAATAATAATGCATCTGCTTCAACTTTTTTTTTTATTATGATCTGCGCAAATATGGTTGTACCTGTTCTAATGCATGAGTGCTGACAAAATTGGCAGATTAATTGAATTTATTTCAATTGATACATATGTAACAACAGATGTACCTGTTCTAGACGAAAGGGTGGTATTAAACCTGATGAGAATATATACATACATACCACTACTTCTCCAGTTTCAGGCATAATTCCAGCTGAACCTGATGCATAGTTAACACCTTTTTCTGCAACTGCTGGATCACCAGCTAGACGAAAGGGTGGTATTAAACCTGGCAATGCTAGTTTTTCCGCTGATTTTTTTTTCATTTGATAAGATAAAGAAGATTGATCATCAGTAGTTAAATTCTCAAAATATATATATGTCATATAATATAAATAGAAGGTTTCCCTTACAGATGAGATCTACTGGGACCTTTCCATTGCCAAATCTTCCAGTGGGTTTATGATCAGGCATGTCAATACCATATGGAGGGAAGTCAGCCTTAGCCATTGTTTGCAGGTCATTATTGTTGCCGCCGTCCGATAATGAGTCTCCAAATATGAAAAAACAAGGAACCTTAGGCTGCGCATTAACCAAGCAGAGCATCAATCTCTTTCGTTCTCTCTTTATATTTCTCTCAGTTTCTGTTCCAGAAGTTTATACACATGAAAAGAAACTGTTCCATTCCATAAACATGCAATTTAACTTTGTTTTCATGTGCATCTGCTTTCTTACCTTCATCTCGCTATTTTTTTTCCTCTCTCCCTCCCAGCTTTTAAAATGGTATTTTAAATGGCCTGTTCTTTTACTCAGTTTGATGTCGTGTGCCTCTATGTAGTTTATAATTTCCTTTCTGTTCAGAAAATATTTAAATGTATTTTGCTCTCTTAAATTAACAGGCAGAAGAAGTAAGATATGATAGATCTCTACTACCAAAGCTGATCACGACACTAGAGGTATTCCAGTCAGTTCCTCTGCTTCTGCAACAATAATACTACTAGTAAATGTTTCTCCTTCTTGTTATCTTGTTTGGCTCTTTTCGCCACATACTGTTTGGAAGCTTCAGTGGCCTTGGAAATTTTCTCTTTATCAAGTGTTATTAGTGATTATTTTGGGATTTGCATTGTCTCTATTTTCTATGTTTTCATAATGAGCATTCCTCCACTAAATTATTAATCAAGATGAACACAAGCATGGCCAAACAGAACATATATACAGCTCAAATATCACCAACCAAGAAGAAACAAGGCTGAATATAAAACACTACTATATCCATGGGGCTAATGTGACAATTTGTTGCATTGTAACTAACCTATTAATGCAGTGTCTTCCCAACTTCTCTCTTTCTTGGCAAGTCTATGCTGCTTTGAAGATTTCTGCCCTGGATCTTCATTCTGTGCTTTTTGATCATATACAAACATATTTTTGTAATCCAACAAAACACAAAACTTGATATGCCTATTTGGATTTTATTGATTTGAAGTCTTAAACAAGCTCGCTGAATACATGAGCCTCCAAATTTGCCGTCCACCGGATATACCCTTTAGATAGACTGACATTGTTAATTTAAGGAAGCTGTTCTTTTGGGATTGAGTGATTTTGCTTATGTTTTTACAGTGTTTAGTTTGATATGGATTCACATGACCGCTCTTGGATGTATGAGCGATTGGATGAGCAGTTTCTTATTAGGGATAGGTTCGCTGCTGGGGTGCAGCAGTTCATTTTATTTTCAATGCAACAACCAGAATTTCAAGAAAACTTCACTATTAGGTGCCCATGTGTAGACTGTAAAAATCGAAAGTGGCACGGCTTGGATCTTGTTAGACAACATCTCTACAAGAAGGGGTTTATTGCCAATTATATGCAATGGGTTTGTCATGGAGAATGCTACCCCGAATTAAAGTCAACACCACCTCCTCCACCACAAACTGTTGTGACAAATCCTTTCAGGGATATGGTGATGGATGCTATGGGTCCTACATTCGATTATTGCGATGATGAACTGTCGCAAGATCTTGATGAAGATCCTAACCCTGGAGCGAAAAAGTTCTTTGAAATGTTAAGGGCTGCAGAGGAGCCCCTTTATGAAGGCAGTTCGATATCTGTTTTGGAAGTGGCTGCAAGGATTATAAATCTTAAATGTGAGTACAATTTGGCTCACCGATGTGTTGATGGCATCACATCTTTGTTGAAGGATGTCATTCCTGAAGAGAACTTGATGAAGAGTACCTTTTATGATATAAAGAAGTTGCTCAAAGCTATAGAACTCCCACTCTCAGCATCTTTGAGCACTACAATACATTCTTTTCTAATTGGACAAAAACTCCAACATGGCAAAAGATGCAATGGTTTTGTGCTTTTAAGGTGATATAGAATATATTTTTTTCATAATCGTTGTGATGTTATTATTTTATTTCAATGTTAACTTCTTCACATTTGTATTTTGAAAAACGATTCACATGGAAACCGGAATTGGAGAAGGAAGTTTTTGAAGCTTTCGAAAAGTGCGGGAGGAAAAATTTGAAAAACAATGTGTCAAAGGCTAGGAAGAGTGGAAAAAAACCTCAATAGATGTCAGATAAGGCTTACAAAATGTTGAGAAAAAGAAGTGCAGAACCATCATTTAAGAAAAAGTCAGAGTTGACACGTAAGAATAGGTGCTCAGGTTCAGAGGATGGCCAAGTTCATTCAATCGCACATGTTCAGGGTTCAGTCTCAGCTCTGGAGTTGGCTGAGCGCTTGGTAACGTGAACAATGTGAAATAGATGGCTCACAAAAGTCTCTGGATGAGATTTTCTTTGATGTCGTGGGAGGATATGAGAAAAACGAAGTATATGGATTAGGGAGCAGTGCAGAGTTGTACTTTCAGAAGCCTTCAAGTTCTCGCTCGTCTAATTCCAAAGCAGCGTACACTCCCTCTGAAGTAATCAGACTTCAACAAGCACTTGAAAATCAGAAAAAAGAGATGAAGAGTTGAAGCAAAAACATGAAAATCTGTCAAGTTATGTGGAGACATTGAAGCCATTACTGGATCAACTCCTAACTAGATGCAATCCAACATCACCTGTTATCCAGCCACATGATAGTCCAGATGATCCATCCAGTGGAAATGCAGCGGCTTTTGCTGCTCAAAATAGATTATGAGGTACGAATACTAGAACACTTGATTTGTTACATTATTCTCATCTCACTACCTTATTATGGCTGCGCTGCAATCATCATGTAGAAGACTTGTAGGAGTGCTGGTGGAGTGGAATTTGTGATTGTTATGAGGATGAGTTGTGTGTTGTTGCCTGTTGCTAGTGCTGATATGAACTCGGCTGAGGATGATTTGTTACAGTGATTTTGCATTTTGTTTGTCGTACTCGCTCTTGTTTCTTGGTAGTAGTTGTGCAAAGGAATAAAGCGGTGGTAAGGTGGAACAGAAACGTGTGAGTTAGAGAGTTAGCCATTTAATTATACGCACCTTAGGCGTGCGGATGGCGTTGAGATTGAAGATTATTGGATAATTGTGTGTGTGAGTTAGAGAGTTAGCCATTTAATTAGGTGGAGCAAGAAGTGGCAGCCAAAAAGACTTAATGAAAGCAGTTAGCAGAGATCCAGTTGACACAACGCAGTTGAATTATTTGTCTTCAATTGGATTTCGTTTATCTTCTGCAGCAGGAAGAGGACACAGCAGTTGAATTATTTGGTTTATATATTCGTATTTGCAGTTGTAGTATCCAGTTGCTTGAAGCTGTTTTTGCATAAATATACTTAAATGCTGCCGCTGTTCAAGTAGGAGAGTAGGGGTAAAGTTCTCAACCCACTCGATGGTTTGCTGCTTCTGAATTAGGCGACAAAAAAATCTTGAAGATGACTACCTCTCTTGTCTGTGTTGAAGCTCTGTGAGTATGGGCTGAAATGGACTAGGTAGTGTGCTGTGCGGAATTACCAGCACTTCTGACATTATGATCCTGTTCAGTTTTATTGTTCTGGTGTTGTTTTGTCATGCAACCGAACAAATAATATTTTTCATTTGTAATTGATTGGGCTCTAAAAGAAACCTGCTTGATTGTGTTGTGTGTATGCGTCTCTGTACAAGCATGTATATAGGTGAATGTGATGGAGATTGTTTCATATGCGTTCAAATTTCTTTGAATATTTCTTATGTATCATGGTGCTTGTATTCAATTACTGCCGTTAGTTTGATAATTCTGCTGTTTGTCTTCATTTCAGGTTGTCAGAATCTCAGAGATGTGAAATCTAAGAGTCTATTTGAGTCTTTGAAGATTTAATTTGTGTTACATGTGCTCTTTTTTTTTTTGATGTAGAATGGTGGTCCAACACAAACTTGCTACATTTAGTTCTTTTGTATGGTTGTGTTAGATGTGCTCCTTTTTGGTTCCAAATATGTAAAACGCTCCTTTTTGGGGTGGAAACGGTTATATGTGAAATGAAAAAAAAAGAAGCCTTTTCGGATTTTTAGATAAGAAATGTGTTGTGCCCATAGAATTTAATACCTGAATAACGTATGATAATTATATAATATGATGTTTGAATATATAAACTAACTGATGATAGATATTTCTTAATGAGTCCATTTCTTCTC
Organism: Limonium bicolor; assembly: GCA_023374045.1. Taxonomy (NCBI): domain Eukaryota; kingdom Viridiplantae; phylum Streptophyta; class Magnoliopsida; order Caryophyllales; family Plumbaginaceae; genus Limonium; species Limonium bicolor. The sequence continues at coordinate 69,156,713 of CM041782.1, read as the reverse complement.
TTGGAGAAAGTCACTTGTCTATTGGCTAACTTCTCAATCTTCTTAATTGGAAGCTTCACTCTCCCCATGATCTTTTTTCTGATCAACGTACTATCAAAATATGCTTTACCACATCAAACGGATCGAATTGAATAGAATCGATTTCCAACCTGTCTATGGCGTCAGCTGGCGGGTTTGGGATATATGCGACAGACACGTGGGCACACTGTAGATGAGAGGAAAAACGTACACATCGACACTTCGGGCCGGATTTCTCTTCTCTCTAGCTAGAGATGATGGCAGAACGCTAAATGCATGCAGGAAGATGGAAGACGGTCGTTAATTTGGTTTTGTCAGTATCAGGTAGTTTGGGCGTGTTAGCCCAATAGGAATAAGGCCAATATTAGGCCCACTTATCAGTCCAGTTATACAGTATTCTAGATCCTTGTATTAGCTATATATATACAAACGCACAGTAATGTAATAAGGTCATACAATTCAATATACAATACATTGGTTAACATACGTCTCTATTACAGTTTCCATTATGGTATCAGAGCCACCACCACCACCTGGATCGGATCCTCCCAACACACCCGCTCCTGGATCAGGCACAAGTGATGGCAGATCTGGCAACTCCACCAATGGATCCACACCTACAGCAATCACACAGACACATTCGATTTTGTCAGCAGCAGCAAACTTAGTAAAGTTAAAGCAAGGTAACTTTCGCCTGTGGAAAGGAATGCTAATACCATTTCTAAGGGGCAATGATCTGTATAAATATCTTGATGGTTCATATCCATGTCCCTCCATCGAGATCAATGGAGTTATGAACCCTGATTATCTGACTTGGAAACGTCATGATCAATTAGTGTTGTCGGTTTTGTTTCTTTCTTTATCTGAGCCTATTGCTAGTCAGGTAATAGATCTGGAAACATCTGCTCTTGTTTGGTCTGAGTTGCACACATCCTTCTCTGCTCAAACAGCTGCCCACCTTGGGCAGCTACATCTACAATTGGCTAGCATAGCTAAACGAGGTGATGAAGATATAACAGCATATTACAACCGGGCTAAAGAGCTTACTGCCTCCCTAGCCATAACTGGTCACACAGTTACAGATCGTGAGTTTCAGACTTACATTCTAAGGGGGCTACCAAAGGATTATGAATCGGTGGTGACAAATATTCTCACTAGATCTGAGATATGCAGGCCACAACAGATCTATAATATTCTTTTGATCTATGAGGACATTCTAAATCAGAAGAATAAATCCATCACCGAAAGTGTTTGTGTAAATGCCACTGAGGCAAATTACACAGGGGGAAACACTAATAAGAAGAATCAAGGTCGAGGTAAGGGGTCCTATCAGGGAAATTCTCAAGGATCCTATCAGACTACTTATAATCAGTATAGCTCACGGGGTGGGAGAGGCAGATCTTCCAATTCTAATAACAGAGGCGGTGGTAGAGGATCCCAAGGTTCTTATTATTTTAATGGGACTCAGGATACTCGACCTAGCTGTCAGATATGCAACAAGAAGGGACACTCTGCTGCTATATGCTACCATAGGTTTAACCAAACCTATCAAGCCCCCCCACCAGCATCATTCTCTGTTAATGCTACTGGACATTCTACTTACACAGAATGGTTACCTGACACGGCCGCAACTCATCATTTCACTGGGGACTTGACCAAACTGAACCACAGTAGCACTGAGTTTACTGGACATGATACTATCCAACTTGGAGATGGACCTGGCTTGCCTATCACTCATCTAGGCTCAGGTTCTATTTCCCATCCTAATGGTGAATTTGCTCTTAAACAGATCTATCACTCCCCTTCTCTGCATAAGCATTTACTTTCAGTTAGGAAATTCTGTCTTGACAATGATGTCTGTTTTGAGTTTCATGCTACTGGTTTTCTATTGAAGGATATTACAACCAAGAAGGTCCTTCTGCAAGGAACAGTTAGAGATGGTGTGTATGTTTTGCCCTCCGTCACTCATCCTCAGGTTCATGCCACCAGATTGCTCCCAGGAACTAAGGCTTCAGCTCTCACTTGGCACCAGAGACTGGGCCACCCCTCTACCTTTATTACTAATAAAGCTCTCAGTGAATATAGTTTACCTACACAGAATGCTAGGTTTTCCCAATTTTGTGAGGCTTGTTGCCAAGGGAAACACCATGCTCTCCCTCATTATCTAAGGGATTCTATAGCTAGTAAACCTTTTGACTTGTTGTTTCTGGATGTATGGGGACCAGCTTATGTTACTTCAATGGATGGATTCAGATATTTTCTTTTAATTGTTGATGATCACACAAAGTTTATTTGGTTATATCCAATGCATGCTAAATCAGAGGTCTATCTTATTTTTAAGACATTTCTGAAACTGGTCCACACACAGTTTTGTGCCTCTGTTAAGAGCATACAAACAGATGGGGGAGGAGAATTTACTGCTCTATCAGATATTACAGTCTCTCATGGTATTCATCATAGACTGTCCTCACCATACTCTCATCAACAAAATGGAACAGTTGAAATCCGCAACAAATACATCATTGACAAGGCCCTCACTATGCTATCTCACTCTGGCCTACCTTTTACTTTCTGGTCTTATGCAGTCCAGACTGCTGCCTTTCTTTGTAACAGAACACCAACAAAACTGTTACAGTTCAAAACACCATATGAAGCCCTGTTTCACACACCCCCTGACTACTCTATGCTCAGAGTATTTGGGTGCTCTTGCTGGCCCAATTTACGCCCACAAAACCCACATAAACTAGCCTACAGATCCCAACCCTGCATTTTTCTGGGTTATTCTTCCAGACACTATGCATATCTCTGCTATTGTCTCACCACACAGAAACTATACATCAACCGTGATGTTCTCTTCAATGAATCCCACTTTCCCTACAAAACTGTCCTCCCTACCTCCACTACCTCACCAGACAATGATTCACCGCAGCTCCTCTCCTTTGTTATCCCATCAGATACTCATCCTTTATCACCAGCTTCCTCTCTCACTGCCACTACCCCAAACCACACAACAGCCACATCACCTTCTACACCTGAACCAACCCCAGACACCACAACCCCTACCTCATCCTCCACACCTAACCCAACCCCAGAACCCACAGCAGCTATATCCCCTTCACCAACTTCAGACACTCTCCCTTCTCTCAACCCTATCCCTACACATCAAATGGTGACAAGGGCAAAGGCAAATATCCACAAACCTCTAATTCGAACAGATGGAACTATTCCCTGGTGTAATCACACTATACTACCTGAACCTATTCCTAATGAACCAAGTTTCAAGGAGGCCCAAAAGCATGATGAGTGGCGTGCAGCCATCAAGCTTGAATATGATGCTCTCATAGCTACTGGTACTTGGGAATTAGTACCACCAGCAGAAGGGATTAATGTCCTAGGTGTTAAATGGATTCTAAAAACCAAGCTTCGGGCAGATGGATCTATTGAAAGAAGAAAGGCAAGACTTGTGGCTCAAGGGTTCAATCAGACACATGGACTTGACTACTTTGACACCTATAGCCCTGTGGTGAAAGTCACCACCATACGCACGGTTTTGGCTTTGGCTGTTTCTTTTCAGTGGCCTATACATCACTTGGACATACAAAATGCCTTTTTAAATGGTGAGTTGGAAGAGGCTGTTTATGTTAAACACCCCCTGGCTTTGTTAGCCCTGAGTACCCTAATTTTGTGTGCAAGTTACGAAAGGCCTTATATGGTCTTAAGCAGTCCCCTAGGGCGTGGTACTCTACCCTAAGTGGCTACCTTCTTCAACTGGTTTCACTACTTCTACAACAGACAGTTCCCTGTTTATCTTCAGACAAGGGGGTGACACTATCTATATTCTTCTGTATGTGGATGACATTGTTGTTACATGTTCATCCTTATCCCTTCTTACAGCCCTCAAAAGACAACTACAAACCAAGTTTCCTGTCAAAGATCTAGGCAACCTAAGCTATTTTTTGGGCATCTCTGCTCAAAGATCCCCGCAGGGCCTACTCTTAACACAGGAAAAATACATCACAGAAATCTTGAACAAAGCCAATATGTTAAAATCCAAATTCAGTCCCACCCCGATGACCCACACCCTTGTCCTAGACAACACTGACTCTCCCTCATTTGAGAATGTCACACAATACAGAAGCATAGTGGGATCCTTGCATTACTTGGCTATAACAAGACCAGATATACAATATGCGGTCAATAAAGTTTGCCGCTACATGCACACGCCACAGCAGATCCATTGGAAAGCGGTAAAAAGGATACTCCGTTACCTTAATCATACCAGGAAGCTTGGTGTGTTCTACCCATCCGCTCCCATTGATGCCTTGACAATCTTTTCCGACGCAGATTGAGCTGGTTCCACTCCCGACCGCAGATCTACCTCTGGTTTCTGCATATTTCTCGGGCCACACTTGATCTCCTGGAGTTCACGAAAGCAGGCGACTGTGGCAAAATCTACAACAGAGGCGGAATACAAGGCATTAGCAACAGCTACGGCTGAATCGCTCTGGGTTTTGAAACTCTTGCAGGATTTAGGGTTTCATCTTCGAACACCCCCAAATATTTTGTGCGATAACATAAGTGCCACATACCTTGCTAAAAATCTGGTCTTGCATAGCAGAATGAAGCATGTTGATGTCGATTTCCACTTTGTTCGAGAAAGAGTTGCGATTGGGGCTTTGGTGGTTGCACATGTCTCTGCCGACAATCAACTGGCGGATCTTCTAACTAAACCCTTGTCTCCATCGGCCTTCTCCCAGATACGCTCCAAGCTTCCGTTATACAATCGCTTGGACCGAGGGGGAATGTTAGCCCAATAGGAATAAGGCCAATATTAGGCCCACTTATCAGTCCAGTTATACAGTATTCTAGATCCTTGTATTAGCTCTATATATACAAACACACAGTAATGTAATAAGGTCATACAATTCAATATACAATACATTGGTTAACATACGTCTCTATTACAGTTTCCATTAGGGCGCAAAGCTGACAGAAGCGGGCAGAAATGTGAAAAACTAGACGGTGGTGCTGATGTATATTTTGCACCCACCATAGTAGTAAGCAAGCAAGCAGCAGGTTGACTGTGAGCTTGTCTTTTTTTTTTAAATATATCAGGGAGCTACTGCGAAGATAGCGGAAGTCAAGATAGCAAATTATAATCCTACATATATATATATATATAGTTTGGGCTTTCGTCATTTTATTAAAAATCATGGAAGTACAATCTCTTCATGTGTTTACATGAGCCTCATTAAAACCCTTCTAAAGTAAGACCTATTAGGAAAAAAATTAAGGGTAAAAAGAGTACCCACCCAACATTAGAAGACCAAAAAACCATCCTAACCAAAACTTCGTTTCATACTACCCTGCCATACATCTAAAGAGATTGATAGACCACCCTCATCAGATTCCCGCAGGAAATCCTCTAATCCTATCTACGACAACCTCCTAACGGCCTCTTAGTTGTTAATGAGAGGTTGGAGCTGGTTTTGGATGTTAGCCTAAGTATGGGCTGGATCAGGGATTTGGCATCCCAGTTGGTGTACAGGCTGATGCATTCTTCTGCTTCTGCCAGGATAAGCTAGAAGAGCAAGAGATCGTCTTAGACGAGACAAATCTATCATCTTTAGGTTCGTTGAATGCTAAGACAAAAGAGCGGGAACCCCTTAATATCGCCAGATAGAAACACAAGAACATATTGGAGATTAGATTCTGCTCGATGATGACTATGCCACACCATCATCAGGAGCGTTGGGCATCGATGACAAGTAGATTCTGGTTTCCAAAGAGATGTAGTGGCAGACATAGGCACCACCTTAGCCTCTTAGATTCCTAGCACCACCAAGGAGAGGAGACCACCACAAGTTATCACATTTTCTAGTAAGGGAGATTAATGTTTAGTTCTTCCATCATCGGATGAAAGAGGGGGTGAAGGGATGATGCCAGGTGGGTTCAAGAGGCCACACTTTGGTTTTTTCAATACCATCATCACCATCACGGTCACCACGATCACTATGATAAAGAATTTGATGTGGAGAGGGAACAACATCACCACCATCACCAACATCATGAAGATGGTTGAATTGATGAGCACGAGTGAAGAGAGTGGCACAAGAAAAGATTTAGAATGTGAAGGAAGATGAGGAAGTTTATCATGACTAATTTCTGATTTAGGGAAGTCGGTCTCTTAATCAATTTTTTACACTATCAACAAATTGTTGCTTATATGTTTGTGATCTGTAAGGCTTAAACATGTTGTTTTTGATGGCATAGTGGTTATTTGTTGTTGTGGCCTTTCAGTTCTGCTTGGAGGCCTCTGTTGTAAGATCAAGTGGTTAATAGGACTGACTTATACATTTTAGTAACTACAGTTGTCATACTATAGGACTGATATCAAACAAAATGTATATCAGTGTTTGATTCACTCACGGATCACAACTGATTTACAATTTGTAAACATAAGAATCAGTTTTATGCTTACTAAACAATTTAATTACTCTTCATTTAGAATTTTTTCACTGAGTTCATTTTATTAAAGTACAATCAACACTATAGCAGAAAATGATTCACTTGCATACCATTGTAGTTTCACAATAGTTAAACTAAGAGTCACTTTTAGTTGATTCATTGTATGAGTTATTTTGTTGCCAAATGTAGCAGAATTTTATTAATTATGACAAATTCAAAGATTCTTAAATAAGAAACATATAATTCACGTTAAACAAGGTGGATCCTTTGATTTTGAAAAGCGAATCTTTTGTTTAAAAAGTGAATCTTATGCGAGAACAATATGAACCTTTCATTTATTAAAAGTGAATCTTTTGTGTTTTGAAAAGTGAATCCTATGTGAGAGAAAAATGTACTTTTGTGTTTTTAAAAAGGGAATCTTTTGTTTTTCAGAAAAAGTGAATTTTTAGTTTAAAAAAAGTGAATTTTACCACAAACTTATGCGAGAACAATATGAATCTTTCATTTGTCGAAAGATGAATCTTTCATTTAAGAAAGTGTATCAAATGTTTAAGTAAAGTGAATCTTAGCAAAAACTTAAGCGAGAACAATGTGAACCTTTCATTTAGTAGAATGTGAATATTTCGTTTAAGAAAAGTGAATCAAATGTTTAAGAAAAGTGAATCTTATATTTAAGAAAAGTGAACCTTTCACATTAAACAATATGAATCCTTTGCTTTTTCAAAAGTGAATATTCATTTTGAGAAAAGTAAGTCCTAACGTAGATTCATTTTGTTAATGAATAAGGTTCATTTTATTATTAAAGAATATTCATTTTGTTAATGAATAAGATTCACTTTTAAACTAGATAAGATATACTCACTCCAAAACATAAAATTTTAAGTTTACCAAAATATATCCATTATGCATCTTGTTTTGGAGAGCACAAATTATGATGAATAATGGTATATATATTTTTTTCGCACTTATATTTTGTAAGTTATAACACTTTGATTTTTTTGTTTTTCCTACTCACCCAACCAGGGTGTGACACATGGCATAAAAGGTGGGTGACTGATGTGAATTTTCTCCTCCTCACGCGTACATGTTTTCTGATGTATTGTTTTTTTCCCTAAAATTTCCTTATAATGCTACATTGCTACTGCACCAGTAACATTGTAGTATATGCTAGGATGCTAGCACCAAGGTTGCCGGTCTCTAAATTTATTTGTATCTGTCTAGCATCATAGCATATACTTCAATTATGTCTTCTTGTACTTTCATCTGCATTTTGACATAATTAGATCAGACATAAAAATATAAAGGAAATATTAAGAGGGTTGTGTCATGTTAGCTTTATGGCATTTGACTAAATTTCTAGTACGTAATTGTTGTTGTTATTAGTCCAGGAAATGAGTATGGGCCATCGAACCCAAACAATACTCAGAGCCAGTCTGTAATCTAGCTATATTACGCAGGCCAATAATCTCTATTGCCAGTAGTATGTAACAATAATTAGTGTCGTAAGGTCAGCCCTGTATGCTACTCTACATATATTTAGCTCTATCACCCTAGCTCTCTTTAAGCCGTCACTTTTCTATTCAATACGGTTACGGATATACTTTTCTCCTCTCTTGTTGGGTTGGTTATAATATGTTATGACTGTCTATACTTTTTTTTTGAATAAATGGATATATATAAATCAAGAAAAGAGATAATGTAGCGTTAGATACATAAGGCCCTATATATCTGATAACCAAGAGGGGGGTGTTCACCTAGGGGATATACAAACCCACCTTAGGAGTGGAACAAAAACATCAAAGGGCCATTATAAAATCACCCCAAAGTAAATACAAAAATAGCTTGAAGCTAACCAAAAATAACGAGGTCTTTCCTAGGAGCATAGCACCCTATCTAGCCAGTCGAAGTCTGCAGTGGATCGATTCATCTTCGTCCAGATGGTGGCTTTAGTTGCCGCCTTGATGTCAGCAATAATGAACTTGACCTCCCTGCGTTGGTTGGCCATGGCTCGCTTGCACCTCTCTATCCAGATATGGTAGACAACGTTGGCCAACGCCGCTCTTTTCACCAGGTCCACCGGTCGACGCCCCTTGCAATAGCGAAGAATCAGAATGCACAGCTACGAAGGCTACTCCGGTTTGTAGGGATACCCAGCCAGTCACAGGTCACCCACCAGACCCTGCAAGAGTACCTGCAATGGAAAAAAAGATGGTTGCTTGTCTCTTGAGCATGCTCACAGAGCCAGTATCTGTTAGCAATACATATGCCCCACGATTGGAGCTTATCACATGTTTTTAGTCTACCTTTCAGAGTGACCCACAAAATGAATTTGGCTTTAGGGATAGACCAATTTTTCCAGCAAATATTGTACCATTGGAATATGCGGGAGGGGGTGGAAATGTCCTTATAGAAGGAGCTAACCCTAGGGCGGGAAGGGTAGGAGCTGAAGAGGGAGATGGCATCATCTGGAGAGCCGCATTGCTTCATCCACCAGTCCCTGGCATGAAGGATGGACTTCCAAGTCCAGGGGTCATTTCCTTTAGCAGTAGCTGACCAGATACTGGTAGGAGAAGGTAAGAAGAGCTTGTGGATCCATTGAATCCAAAGTCGCTCCGAGTCATGAGCGATGGCTGAGATGGTCTTGAGAAGGAAGCACATATTCCATTTGTGGATATCCTTCAGTCCCAGACCACCATTTCTTTTTGTGTTTGTGATGGCGTTCCAAGCCACTGCAGGGGTGGCATTATTATCTGCCTCCCCCGACCAGAGGAATGACCGAAGGCAGCTGTTGACACTTTTGATGATGTTTTTAGGAATAGAGATACAGGAAGCCCAGAAACCAACAATCCCTAAAAGAGTACTCTGGATCAGGGATAGTCTGCCTGCGAAAGAGAGAGACTTGCTACCCCAAGAGGTGATCACTTTACGAATGTTGTCAAGAAGGGGGTTGAAATCCGCAGCTTTAGGCTTCCTAGCAGTGATAGGGATGCCCAGATATCGAAAGGGAAATAAGCCAAGATTGAAACCCGTGAGTTGAATCAGCGCCTCAGCCGTGGTGGGGTTAACCCCACCCAAAAAATGTCTGATTTTGTAGGGTTAAGCACAAGGCCTGAGGCATCTGAGAAAATATTGATTTTGTTGAGCAAAGATGTTATGGAGTTTTGGTCACCTCTACAGAATAAGAGGGCATCATCGGCAAAAAAGAGATGGGTGATCCGAAGAGGTTTGCATGAAGGGTGGTATTTGAAATTGGTGGAGGTATGGAGCTGGTCCAGCAACCGGGAGAGCATGTCCATGATAAGCGCAAAGAGGTAGGGGGAGAGGGGGTCACCCTGGTGTAACCCTCTTTCCCCTTTGAAGGAAGCCGAGGGAGTCCCGTTAATGTTAATCGAAAAGGAGGTGGTGGTGACACATTGGATGATCCAGTTACTAAATATCGGGGGGAAATTAAGGAAGGAGAGAGTGTCCTGGAGGAACTTCCAGTCGACTGTGTCAAATGCCTTACGGATGTCCATCTTCATAGTGCACCTGGGGGTGATATTGGCTCTTTGGTAATTTTTCATAAGACACGAGCAGAGCTGAATGTTATCCGAGATAAGGCGCCCTTTGATGAAGGCTCCTTGGCTGGGATTCACAAGGGAGGGGAGAACAGCTTTGAGCCTATCAGCTACAATTTTACTAATGATTTTATATAGTGTATTGCAGCAGGATATGGGTCTATAATCCCCCGGGGACGAAGCATTTTCTGTTTTAGGGATTAGGGTGATAAGAGTGGCATTAATCTCTTTAAGCAGCCGACCGCTATGGAAAAAGCTTTTGATGCCTCCACAAATGTCCTCTCCAATGATGTCCCAAGCTGCTTTGAAAAATTTGGCTGTGTAGCCGTCCGGACCTGGGGCTTTGTCGTTCCCAATGGAGAAGAGAGCCGATTTAATCTCACTACTCTCAATGGGCATGGTTAAGAGGGTCCATGAGGAGCGATCAAGAACTCTATCATTGTTTAGGTTAAGGTCAGCCAAGGAGAGCTGGAGGGGAGTCCTGGATCCTAGAGTTTGCCTGAAGTGGCCTACCAGGAAATTTTCAATGTCGGAAGGAGTATGGAGTATCTCCCCAAGATCATTCTTAATGGACGCGATGGAGTTTTTATTTCTCCTAGTCTTAATGGCTCTATGAAAAAAGGAAGTATTAGAGTCCGCCCATTTAAGCCACCGGGTTTTAGAGAGCTGGCGAAGGAAGAGAATCTCTTGGGAGTCCCTAACCATGAGGTTGTGCCTAAGAGCTTTTTCCTGAGAGATAAGGTCCAGATTCCAGGGGTCAAGGTCCAGGCATCTCTGGACGTCAATCAGCTGATTTCTGATCCTTTGACCTTTGTCCCCAAGGGATCCAAATTCAGATTTATGAAGTTGGGTAAGCCCTATTCTGAGATGTTTTAGCCTTTGGACGATGGTGAAGAGGCGACTCCCACTCGGGGCCAGGTCCCACGCGTCCCGAACAAGGGGGAGAAAGGTGGGGTCGTTGGTCCATAGGTTGAGGAACTTAAAGTTCCTTTTGCGGTAGGATGAAGCTGGAAGGGAGATCACCATGGGGCTATGGTCCGATACCAGGGGAGGAAGGAATGAGGCATAGCTGGTGGGGAATGCTAGGAGCCATTCCTCATTCACTAGAACTCGATCAATCTTTCCTAGCACGCGCCCGTGGTCGAATTGATTGTTCCACCAGGTGAAAAATCTCCCATAAAAGCGAAGATCTTGCAAACCCGCCTGAGAGACGCAGTCAGCAAGTCACGATAGTCTCTAGGAAAGGGGTTTCGACTACTAAGCCTATCTTGGGCATATAGAATATTATTGAAATCCCCGGCTACCACCCAGGGGCCTATGGTACTCTGACTGAGGGTAATTAAATCATCCCAAAGATGGGATCTCAAAGCCTGGTTGTTCCTACCGTAGACAACAGACAAAGTAAAGTTCATGGTGCCCAAAATAGACGCTTTGCAGGTAAGGATTTGGTCAGATGACTGGATGAGGGAGAGGGTAATGATGGAAGGATTAAAGAGGATCCTGATGCGGTCATTCTGATGAGCACTATAGTTATGGACGAAGTTCCAGGAAGGGAAGAAGCGAGTGAGAATAGAGGGGTAGTTGTTGAAAGAGACGCGAGTTTCGAGAAGGCCAAAAGCACATGGTTTAGTGCTGGCCACAAACTTTTGGATCTCAAGGAGTTTGGGTCGATCATTGCAACCCCTAATATTCCAAATTGCAAGATTCATAAGGATGGGGTTTTGTGGGAGAGAGGGGTAGGAAGGAAGGAGCGATCCTCCAGGATATCAAAGGTATTAGAGAGCATAAGCGATAGGTCATCAGGCATAAGATTCAGGCCTGAACCAAGGGTCTTACCGGGGTTCCTACTATTGGGCTGAACCCTCTGCCAGGCAATACCAGAGTTAGGGGTGAGAAGGAGCTTGAGGGAGGGTGACATCTGCTCACCAGGAGGAATGGGGGAGGGATCAGAGGGGAAGGAGCTGATGCCCTTAGGAAGGGTGGGAGGGTCAGAGGCCTTGGTAAGATTTGGCGAAAGGCCAAGCGCCTGCTCGCCAGCCCGGGGAGGATGGCTAGAATGAGAAGAATCGGGGTGGGGATGGGAGCTAGGGACTGGTGGCTGGGGGGTCTCCTTTGCGTCATGCGCAGCCTGGCCAGAGGTAGGGGGCGTACCCCGGGAGCTTAGGGGGCCTAACAAGGATCCCTTAGAAAGACTAGGTCCAGAGCGGACAGTAGAAGGACAACGGGACGAGGAGTGTCCGAGGAGATGGCAGAGGGAGCAAGCAACGGGTTCCCATTCATAAACCACCTTCTGGAAAGTAATGCCGCTAGGGGTGCGGATCTCTATATCCCTGACAAGTTCCAGGTTGAAGTCAACCTCAACCAAGATTCTAGCATAGGAAATTCTAGATTTGGGGGCAGTAGCTTGGTCGGTGTAAAGAGGGGAGCCCAGCTTGGTGCAGATCTTAGCTAGACTGGATTGAGACCAAAGGCTGGTGTGAAGGCCAGGCAGCTGTATCCAGACAGGGATACGGTTGAGATCTTTTGGGTTGAATGAAAAGTCAGGGGACCATTTTTTAAGGACTAAAGGGGAGGAGTATAGGAGCCAAGGGCCTTTTTCAAGCACTTGTTGGAGATCCTCTTCACTATCGAAACGGAAAAGGAACCATCCCTCATCATGAAGGAGGATTTGGGGCGTGGCTACAAAATTCCAAGCCCTCTTCACGTATTCTTTAACAATATTGAACCCGAATTTTTCCCCCCAGATATGACCAACCAGGGCATTTTTCCAGTAGTCAATCTCAGGCAATAAATCATTTTCTTCAATGGTAACAAATGGGCTATCAGTTTCTAGGATGTCATAGTTATCTAAGCGTAAAGACATGCCGCAATTTGTTTTCTGTTTAGTCAGAAGCATGTCAAGAAAAGAGAGGTTAGGGTTCTTACCTGGCGTCGACTTACTCAATTGGTTGGGGCGAGGTGTTCTCTTGGCCCAAGCAGTCTTCTTTCCGACGGCAGCGGGATCCCCTTGGCCCAAGGGGAGAGGCGGGAAGTCCTTATTTGACACATTCGGAGACGAGGGCACTGGATGGTTAAGATATTCCTGCAGCATCACATCCACTGGAGGGAGGTCAACCACCAGATCAAGGGCGGGGGCAGCAGCCGCAGGAACATGTTGGATACTGCCATTTGCATGGAAAATGAGCTTTGGGTCTTGGGCACCCGGACTCGCAACACCTTCGGCACCCTCAGCCAAACCCCCCTCAGATTGGGCAATAACACTAGCAACAGAGGAGTCGGGATTACTCCCACCGATTGCTAAACTTATTGCTGCCACCGCAGCTAAGTCTTCCTGCTGTCCAACAATATCGGTTAACAATTCACCATCAGAGAGGGACGGTTGGTCATGGGAACACACAGGGGCGGGGGGACGAGGGAATCGGGCGCCATAGGAACAAAAGCGTCGGCCTGCTTGGCGGGGACACTAGAGGCGCGCAACTCTGTGGACTCCACTGCAGAGGGGGCAAATGAAGACACGACAACAGAGGCAGATGGGGGGCAAGAAAGCGATGGAGACGGGGGAGCAGGGAGGAGGCGCTTGCTCGAAACAGGGGGAGGCGATGGGGAGGAGGACGGGGTTGAACGGGTGGGGGGTCTCCGGTGCTTACCCATGGGCTCAACGGGAACCAGCACCAGGGGCGGCGGCAGGGGTCCACCAGAAGAGCAGGGGCGGGCGAGAAGCTTGGGGCGGCGCTAGGCAGGTGAAGACTCCATTGACGCCAGGGAGGGGAGACGCAGGTAGGCGGGGGGGGGGGGGGGAGCACGACCCCAAGGGGGCCGGAGCCTCCAGAGGCGGCGGCGGGTCCACCGGAGAGAGCAGGCGCCGGCGAGATGAAGCTGCGCTGGATCTAGGAAGGAGACGCCATTGTCGACAGGGAGGAGAAGAGCAGATCGGGCGCGTGAGGCGCGTAGTCTTTTTCTTACCGTTGGAGCGTTGTTTTCTATGATTCATAACTGTCTATACTTTTCTCCTAAAGAACTCTCCTCTCGAATTATCTATCATAGGATTATTATGCGTCTGTCTTTGATAATTTCAGTGCAAATGCGGTTGTGACAGAATGAGAGCACAATGAATCTTGGATTGTGGGACAAGGCAGGTTAGGGCATCCCCTCCAAGTTAAGTTGTTCATATGAATCGTTGGAAAACATTGGGTCCATTTGTGGCATATAAGATGATCTGTATCGTCTTAAGATGAGATGAATTGACTTGAAATTGTGAAAAAAAAATAAGATAACAAATCTCTAGCTTGTAAATATGATTTTTTTTTTTGGTTTTGTTGCTTTTGACATAAGGGTGTCTTGTTTGTTACTATACTATTTTGTAAATAACTCTTTCTTGAGAGACACTTTTAACTTTTACAATAAAAAATTATTTATTATGGTATAAGATATTTCCAGTTTTATCGTTAATTACTTGAAATTGGGCAGTGTTACCATTCCATTCATATTTTCTTAACTTATAATTGGAATATTATATGAGTAATAATATGTAAGTAATTCCAGTTTATAGTTATGATATTATATTATGTTTAGACTTCTACTAAAACTAGCTAGTAAAAAACTATTTATTTATTTGTTTAGTATTTTTGAATTAGTTCTTGAATAATAGTGTTAGAATTGGTGTTTAGAAATGTCGAGAAGTGATCTATATGTAAGTGTATATTAAATATAAATTATTGCAGTTTATTAATATTTCGTCAATAATTTTACAATATCTTTAACAACCTTTGAAACTTTCTTAACGAACTAATTTGGTGAAGGACTATATTTACGCGTTGTTCAACATTTGAGTATACAATAGTTTTGTAAATCTTCCACAATTTTCGTGCGAAATCCCCTCTTTACAAGAAAGAAAATTCCTGAATGCATATGGAAGCCAACATAGAGTAGTAAAGCTGTGTATGAAATTCTTCTCGGCGGCATTCTGCAGTTTTCTATCGTCTTTATGTATCCATAGAATCTTCTAAAATTATCTTGAAAACCTTCTTCCAAACTGTCTTTTTTAATGTATGATCGTGAAAGAGCTTGCGCTGGTATTAAGTTTGTATGCAGTACGTGGACAAGTGCGCTCTGTATGTTTTTTTTTGCCTTCAACAACAAAGCGTACTGGGCGAATAAGGGTGCAACTTTTCGATGGACAGTCCAACTCCTACCTACAATTAATTTCCTTGTATCATGTTTTGCGCACATTGGTTATAATGAATTTCTATTGCAATCTGCATGTCATCCCAAGCATGTGCAATGGATTAATATTATATTATCAGGAGAATGGTCAAGCAAACCAAACTGTAAGGATCACCGAAATGGCCATCACAACATTTTAAATGGACTAAAGGGTATACTTTTGTTTCTTCGATTTTGGGTTACGTTACAGATGATTTATAAATCTCCAGCAACATTCATGGCTTCTTGGGTATCATGGCTTTCTTACTTGAGACTTTCCTCATTAGTAAGTCGGCAATGAAAGTCAACAAGAACTACTACCCGGAAACATATTTTTGGGGGATTCAAGCAGCAGCCTGTTCAATTTCTTATCATGTTTTTGGAATGAGACCATATCCCTACACGTGGCTCATCTTCATTGCTTCTAACAGCTTGGTCATCTTGATTCACCCTGGAAAATGAATGGAGCTTGTATGGCAACAGCCAACCTTTTCTGTCAATTTTGAGTTGTTAGGTTGGGGACATTTGAATTGTCACATAGGAAATTAATATTTGATCACTTCACAGATAGATCTTCAGTTGGTAGGCTTGTGTTTATTGGAGACTAACTTCGAATATTTCATGATGTGCTCAAGACCATTTCCTTATTGTTCACTTCTCTTTTTGATATTTGATCATCTTTGTTACTTTTTCTTCAAGCTATAATTGTGCTTCTCACCTAAGGGTTTGGGACGCTTTACATATTATATGCACAACTCTCATACATATCACTTTAACTACTGGCTAAAAGTTTAGCTACCATTGTCGTTATGGTAGCACAAAAACAACCAATTTGTTAATAACATCTAAAATCAGTAACAATTATCCAATTTAGATACCAACATATATGTAGTATCTAGCAATTCATCGGTAGCTAAAACATCTTTTTGTTGTAGTGAGATGAGACATAATATTATACACATGTCTATACGTTCTGATACAGATGTCACTGGTGGAAAAAAGACTAAAAATTACACGGTCAAAACCCTAACCGTTATTTAATTGGATGATCGGAGTTAATTAATTACGGTTTGTTAGTTAATTATGGTTTATTAAGGGCCGAAAAGTTGCGGGCTTTTTCATTAAGAACTTTAAATTACTCTTATTTGAACAACCTAAAATCCGTGACAGGCGTGCACCTGCACTTGATGACGTCGCTTTCCCTGTTTGTACCTTGCGCGCGCCTATACATCGAATGGTGACGTTTTTCAATGGCGGGGGGACTTTGATTATAGTTCGTATATAAACCATATCCTAAAGTCCGCATATTTCTGCGCGCCCAGAATGTTTTATATTTTATTTTAAAAAATTGATTTCTATGTAATGTTATGAACCCAACAAATTACGACATATTTATAATTAAAACTAAAAAATTGGTTAACAAATTTATGAAAAAGAACTTTTTTTAAATGATGTTAAAACATTGTTTGGTTTTGCATATATCTTATTAACAAAGCAGGTAATATATTATTAAAAGTAATAAATCAAAAGTTTTTTTTTTTTTGTCTACCACCCGCTTTGCCCTATTGGACTACATCCGGATCGGGGATCAGCTTTGGGTGGATAGGTTCCAGTCCCCTCCCAATAGCCATTGCGGGGGATCGAGCCGTGGTATTTGATTAACATATAGATTAATGAACCATAGACACTAAGGATGAGACTTATGGCCCAATGGTCGGGGCTAATGAGTCTTTTTGGTTCGAAACTTAAAATAGACCAACATTTTTTTGCGGGCGAATTTTTTTTTAACAAAAGGACATTGCATTACGGTTATTCAGAGAACCGTAATTAAAAGTTGACTTTAGATTACGGTTTTACATATAACTGTAATTTAAATTCCATTAATACCAACCTTTTTTACGATTTTATCTCGCAACGTATCTTTTCTCCACGCGCACTGCTCTTTCTCTCTGCACTCAAACCTCCCGACTCACCACCGATTTTCCCAACCACCACAGAGAACGACTCCACCACCGACTTCACCACTCACCACCGACATCTCCGCCCACCACCGACTTCACCGCCCACCACTGAGTTCCCGCCAACCACTGTAGTCTACATTCATGTTTATTTTGTTGTTTTTTAGGAATGACATGCATGCTCTCCGAGGAGGTGCGGAGAGGAGCAAAAACTCCATCCAAGGAGCCTAATAGCTTGGTGGCCTCTTTCCATAGATCGGAATAAGAAAGCGTTTCGGCCCCAAGAATACTTTGAATAGGCTGGCCCCGGTGGTAAAACCATGCTTCCTTTTGGGACCAAACACAGAAAGAATTGTTGGCTGCGGGTGGAAGTAAAGAAGATGCTAGTGTATCCTCTCGTTTTTTGCTCCAAAGTTCAAGATCCTCTAGAACTGCCCGATATTAGAAGAGTTTTTTCCCTGCACCCTCTGGGAAGAGTTGACCTCAAAAATATCTAAAGACTTTGTCTTCACGGGGCCTGGTGTGACTCTTTGTCCTTTCTTTGGAGGCTTCACGGGGCCTGGTGTGACTCTTTGTCCTTTCTCTTCAAGGACAATCCCCCGGGCGGGCTTCCCATCAATGTTTTCCATAGGAGACCGTGCAAGGCCCGAACCTCTTGAAAAAGTAGACACTGCACAAACAAAGAAGAGCTTCTGTTAAGTAAGTAAGACAAGTAAGGAAAAGAAAAACCTAAAGAACGAAACAAATAGGCACCTCCAGGTGAAGAGGCAGAAACAGGAGTCATCTCCTCCTCAAAAATAGTTTCTTGAGTATTATCTAAGGACAAGTAATCCATCATATCAAGAAACAAAGAAGAAATAGGGGTTGTGCTGCCAGATCTTCTTCCTTTGTAAGGACTTAGGCTAAGTTTTGACCCCGGGGTTAGAGGAAGAAAAACGTAATGCCCAGGCACTAGGCTTATGTGCCATGTACCTGGCAAAAGGAAGGACTCTCTGGACTCAGGTGTAACGTGAGTTTTATGTTTCTCAAGCGTCTACCTTTTTATTTTTTAGTTACCTTCTTTTTTCCTTTATTTTTTCTTTCAAACACATGAACTTGTTACATTAGTGCCCGCGGGGAAGTTCCCAGTTAATCGCCTAGTTCCCTCTTCAGCAACCCAAATAGAGGCATAGTACTCAACATCGTTGTCACCCACTTTGAAGGAGATAAAATTCCATTGATAGAAGGGTCCGACCTTGGACCCTATGGAAGGAAATTCTGCAAAAGCAGGGCACTAAAAGTAAGAAGAAATATTGGCAAAAGATGAATTTTAGAATAAAAAGAAGATAAAGGCTTACTCTCGGCGTTTTCAAACAGGATCCTCTTCTGATCATCAGTGAAGAAAGTAGTGATACAAGCTGGACTCTGGTTCAGCTTCTTCAAAATCGACGAAATTGGAACTTTCAAATCCGGAAGCGAGGAGCAATACAGGTGACCTATTATGAAAGAAGAACAATACGGAACTCCCGAGAAATGCCAGGATGGAGGGAAAATTACGAAACATTATGAATTCCATCCTTTCTCAATTTTCTTATTGGTGAAAAAAGCGTACCCAGCTATCCCCGAAACAGACAGATCATCTGGATCGGCACAACTTGTGAAATACTGGATGAATTTATTCGCTAGAGTTCAAACTTTGATCTCCGAGCAGAGAATGACATACGTATGCAGAAAACAAGGGTACTTGGGTGAAGATGCGCAAGATTACATCAACTGAACTAAAAATCCATTGCTGACGGGTGTGGGGTAATCGTCAATGATCGAAGGAAAAAATCAGGATAAACTACAAAACCTAAGCCAAGGGTTAGATTTGGTTGATGAAAGAAAAATTTGAGTTCCAAGGGGAATCCTAATATCATTTAAAGTTTCAACTAATGCAGGGACATCAAGAGTAGAAGGCAAAGGAGCATAATTTTCAGCAAAAAGGTGATCTGACTAGAGGAGAGTCGAGCGGAAGTCTTTACCTTCTCCAACGCCTTGGATACAGTCCAAACCAGTACAAAAGTTCTTCATCTTACTACTAGCAGCACTCTTCGATGCCATAATTTCAAGAAGTAGCAAGAAAATAGCGAAGCAAGGAGATAAATTTCAGAGAGCAACAAGGCAAAGAACAATGAAGTTGGGAAGGCAGGAGTCAGGAAACTAGGAGGAGATCAACAGTTGTTATGAGACGAAGAGAGAGAAAAAGCAACCACAACGAGCTTTTCAAAATATAAAGGCGGTAAAAATCCCTTCCGCCCCAATATAAAATTACTCAGAACCCCCTTGAGGATTTAGGATATTACAGTTAACCCCCTTGTGTTTATCATAATTACTGGTAACCACCTCAAGGTTAAGGTATCTTTGACTACGAGCCCCCAAACTATATCTTTGTTATTAGGAAGTTAACTACGTGTTGACCTATCAGCTTAATCACATTAATAATGTCAAACTGGACAAAAAACACTACTTAATATGTGTTTTTATTTTCCTAAAAATGTCAACCTTGCCTCGAAAATGCATCAAAAGTGGGATGAGAGATAGTTAGTTGATGTTGATTAAGCAGTTTTGTTGTCCAGCATGGCATTATTTATGTGATTAAGTTGATAGATCAACACGTAGTTAACTTTCTAATAACAAAGTTATAGTTTGAGGGCTCGTAGTCAAAGATACCTTAACCTTGAGGTGGTTACCAATAATTATGATAAACACAAGGGGGCTAACTGTAATATCCCAAATCCTCAAGGGGGTTATGAGTAATTTACTCAAATTATAATTAGGTCTAAAAGATTTTTTGTACAATGAATAAAATAGCAAGGGCTCAACATCTTCTCTGGACAAATAGACTCGCTCCCTCACGTGCATGGCTTAAGAAGTTAGACGGCTCCAATATTTTGAAATACACAAGAAGTTATTTTCCCATCCTTCAGCAAAAAAACACTTGTGGGAATATGAGCCTCGATTTTCGAACCTCAATCCTATTTTGATTCGGGTTGATTAAGATCTGATCAGGTTCTACCTCCAGTTATAACCTAAGATTAATAACTATGTCATAAAACATTAGTTATTAAAGCCTAAGCTAGTTCACTGGAACCTATTATGAGTCGCCACCTAATTTAACCTACGGTAAATTAGGAAATATTAAAGTTCGGGTTTGGGAGCTTGGTATTCAACTTTTCCGGGTTCAAATTACTTTCACTACCCTCCTAAGTCTTTTAACCCAAGTGCTCGGGTTTCTGTATTTTTGAATTTTTTGACATTTTTTACTGAAATTTAAAGTTGAAGACCAAATTAGGTCAAATTTTTGACTTTTCCGGGTTCAAAACAACAGGGTTTCGAAGACCAAATTAGGTCAAATTTTTGTTATGTTCGTGGCCATGGACCTATTTCCCAAACCTACGGACCCTAATTAAAAAGTACATTAGAAAAGTCAAAATTATAGAAACACGGAATTTTAAAAAGTCCGGGGCCACGGACAAGGCATTCGTGGACCTGAAAATTTATTTTCAAAACCTACAAATTTGAAAAATTAATGTCCAGCCACCGTCCGGCGGCGTCTAGGCTTACAGACAGGACATCTAGGACCCTATAGACATAACGTCTGTGGGTGCGGACCGCCCTCAGATGGCGGCGTTTTGGTGGTTCCTGGCAGTGTTTTGGCTTAAATTATATTGATGTGTAGCATGAAGAATTCTAAATATGTTAGTGATCAAACGAATTCAGTTTGATTGCAAATTCAGTGTGAAACTTAACAAACAAGTAATCGGACAGAAACACAAATCAACCCTACTTTAGGAGCTGGAAAAAGTCGATTCAGTTAGAAATTTGAACTGGTGATATATTAAGTCTGGGGAGTTAGAGAATATGGTTACTAACCTGTTTTGCCTTCGGAATTCAGGAGTTTCTTCACGTCGGGATTCTTTAGAAGCTTCAATGGTGGTGGACCTGAAAGGATTTTGACCAGAGCTTCTGACTCCTTGTTATTGTTAGTGTTCTTCTTGTTTTGGAGGTGATTTTATGGGTGTTTGATGATTAATTTGATAATGGGAGTTCGAAAACTTGTTTTGAGGGTGATTTCGGTGATTTTTCAGTTTTGAATTGTGGCTCGGGAATTCAAAACATGGGAGATTGGTGACGGCCGAGAGCTTTGGTTGCTTAGTGTTCTTGATGATATGATTTAGTCAAGAGAAAAGATCCCTTATATAAACAACACTATAAATAGAGTAAACTTAGTAAAAGACCGAAGTTTTTTGTGATTTGGTCGGGTGACTTCTAGAAAGAATCTGACTATGAAGTTTTGACAGAATGAAATGAAGATAATTCTAAAGAAAAATTGAAATTTTTGGATAAAGGAATATTTTTAAAATCCATTTTTCATCAGATTTGTTCATAAATTAATAGGAAATTATTAGAAATTCAAAATTCCATAGCCATTATGTTCTAAATGTCATCCTTTATCACGATTTAAAAATTTCAAAGCATTTCAAGTTGATTTGGGTCATTTTTGGATGAGAGAGTAAGCTTACGAGCTGACTTAGAAGTCCAAAAAATTACGAAAATGCCCTTCATGATGACTAAGCTGTTACCTTTGTTCTGAGACGTGCCAATCAACCCGGGATTCTGTGTCCTTTGACAAAATTACCCTTTTTAGCACTTATGTCTTAAGAGACTCTTTTTAGGGGGTCAAAATTTTGGGTATAACAGATTGCCCCCGTCAACTACACTTTGGAATGATGAAGAAAAGACTAGTTGATGCTTGAGTGACACCTCAAATGTTTTGCCCAGTCTTGAAGAATCTGCTCCCTGTCTCATTTCTGCAAAATATTTGTTGGCTATGCCGAGCTATTCCAGGGTGCTGGCTACCTGAAGAAAGAACATTAAAATTGTTGGGCTATTCAAAGGCATCAACTACCTAAATTTTGTTGAGATATTCTAAGGCGCTGACCACCTAAACTGTGAAATATTGTCAAGCTATTATAAGACGCTTACTACCTAAACAATGAAACATTGTCAAGCTATTCTAAGGTGCTGACTACCTAAAACGATGAAATACATTGTCAAGCTATTATAAGGCGCTGACTACCTAAAATGTGAAAAGTAAGATAGATTAAAGTAACGATATGGGCATATGGATGACATGCAAGCGCAAAATGATATGAAAATAATTGTGCAAATGAGGATGCACATGATGATGACATAAGGACGATATGCAAATGATGCTCGGTGGATCTGGGAACCGAAACCCATGCCAATGCTCCTGGTTAGACCCTTTGTGGACTTATTTCCATTGCCTTCCAAACCGGTGTACAGGGATAACTCCTGGTATAAACCCCAGTGACTACCCACCATTTGATAATCCCAAAATAAGCTGACATAACAAAGGAGGATTTATTGCCATCACCTCGTCAACTTTTAGCCAGGGCTTATGACGTGTCTTGGTTATGCAAGTAGGGCTTATGACGTACCTGAATGAATGATATGAAATGCTTCATGATGCAATAAGTTTGATGAATGATATGACTCGGGTGCATCTAGGAACTGGAACCTATTCCAATGTGTGTGAAATGAAAATGTAAAAGGTTGAGAATTGAGAGTGCCAAATGTGGCGATGATCGAAAAACTCATGTGCTTAAAAGACGAAAATGCTCTTTTGAAAATGTAACAAAGTGGGTAAGGCTTATGACGTGCCTGGATGAATGCAAAGTAGGGCTTATTACGTGCCTAAATGAATGCACGTAACGCTTATGATGTGCCTAAATGAATGCAAGTAGGGCTTATGACGTGCCTAAATGAATGTAGGTAAGGCTTATGACGTGCCTAAATGAATGCAGGTAGGGCTTATTACGTGTCTAAATGGATGTAGATATAGGTTATTACGTGCCTAAAGGAATGCAAGCAGGCCTTAATACATGCCTAAATGAATGCAAGTAGAGCTTATGACGAGCATAAATGAATGTAGGTAAGGCTTATGACGTGCCTAAATGAATGTAGGTAGGCCTTATTATGTGCCTAAATGGATGCAAATTGGGATTATCACGTGCCTAAATGAATGTAGATATGGCTTATTACGTGCCTTAATGAATGCAGGTAGGACTTATGACATGGCCAAATGAATGCATGTAGGGTTATTATGTGCCTAAATAAATGCAAGTAGAGCTTATTGTGTGCCTAAATGAATGCAAGTAGGGCTTATTAAATGACGAAATGAATGCAGGTAGGGCTTATGACGAGCCTATGGTATATAATGTGAAGGTAGGGCTTATGACGAGCCAAGGGTTTATGATGTGGAGGTAGGACTTATGACAAGCCTGTGGTATATGATGTTGAGATAGGACTTATGACATTTCTATGGTGTGGTGGTGCTCAAAGCTTGTAGCTCTTTGGGTTTCGATCGGTGTCATCATAGCAATTGTTGGTTCCAACAATTGCCCCAGTATTTTTTCCTTAAACAATTTAAGCTAGAGTTCGTGGCGATCGATCGAAACGATCGATTGCCCCTAGTATTTTATTTGATTAATTATGTAAAGAAAGTCTCGTTCTCCCGGGGCTAAGGTTTGTTTGATGTGGTGCTTCCTAACCTACACTCAGCGTGTTTGATATATACACTCGTTTCTTTCTTTCGGTCACAACGTCTAGACTATTGAATTTGATATTTGTTAGATTTACGCGTTTGATCTGTTACTTTCACGTGAATGGATGCACAACTAACAAGTCAGAAGTCTTTAAAGCTTATAACATGGTCGTGGGGTGTGACGAAAGACAACGGGACCATGGAGGAATGTTTGAGATATGTGGAGTTTAAAGGGTGACCAAAGCAACTTGTTCCTTCTCTCGGATACGCCTTTTCCGGTCTTGAATTGTTTGGTTACTTCCTGCTGACTTTGCTTTTGAGCTTTGAATTTGGAACTTTGGAAGTCATCCTTTACATCATTTATCTTCTTTTGATTTTGGATTTCTTTGAGGCTTTTCATATTTGCCTTTCTTTTCATTCATTTCTTTTTCTTTCTTCGCTTCGGGTTTGTTTTGTCTCCCGGTTTTGAACTTTGAGAGATGTTTTTGATGTGAGCTCTATGAATCCTGTGTCAATTTGGGATCATTTGCGGATCGTTTCGTCATGCTGGTAGTGATATTGCTTCTTTTGGACCGATGAAAATACTATCCGAGAGTCAGGCTCCTCGCTTCCTTTGATCACCGGGTTGGATATTGATCATGGGTTAGCTTATTAGTGGAGCTTAATGTATTGAAAAAGGGGAATATATATATATATATGAAAACTCAGCGGGGGTGCCTAGAGTATAATGTCAGGGTTCACAAGCTTTTGGCTATGTGGTGATGTACCTAGGTGCTTTGTCATCCGTGATAGTTGTGTATCTGTTCTTTATTAATTTTTGTAGGTCTAAGAGTAAATTTACAAATTATCTCCTTCCGTCGGATTTGTCTCGTTTACCTTACCTTTGAGTGTGGCCTAACCATAGTTGTGTAAAAATGACACATTCATTCTTTCATGGTTTTACCGCTCAAGACGCTCTCGTGAAATTTTCACTCAGAGACTTGCTTACTCATTTAAATGAAAGATTTAAAGTCGACGATCCTAAGCTTGGATAGCCCCTCAGTATTGGTTTGAGGTTTTTTGATAAACCTTTAGAGTACCCTTTGTTTGTGGAGGTGAATTGTGGTGAATTGTTTGTGGATGGACAACTTTTATATGCAGAGTTGTGTTGTGGTGAAGTACTTGTGGGTGGGCAACCTTTTTTTCTATGCGGAGTTGTGTTGTGGTGAAGTGTTTGTGGATGTATGGTGAGGATTGTAGTGATTATGTGTTTGGTGGGATTCGTTTTGGGTGATTTGTGATGACAATTTTGACAGATGTGGCTAGGAACTGCTTTGTGGGTTTTTAGGTGGTTTCGGGAATGAGTTGTGGTGTATGAGTAGAGCGCGTTCATCCTTTTAAGAACACAAAACAAATCGTTATGTTCTGTTGTCGAGAATGAAATCCTATCTTAAAAGACATTTGAAAATTTTGGACTTGAAAAAGTTGTTTGCTTGTGAAGATGATGATTTACTAAAACCATTTATTTCTATTTGTGTTTTGAAAACAAACAACTTTGAAAACTTTGAGTGATGCATTTGAATAATGAATATCATGGAAGGTTATACAGTAGAATGCATGTGAATCCAAGACTCCCGATAGAATCCGAATGTTGCTGAACTGTCTGACACCGATATGCTGAAGACTTGAGCTCTTGACCGTCAGGACATCGCCGAGATGACCATGATCGTTTTCTTCTTTTCCTCGTCTACAAATTCCAGGTAGGCTCTTGAAATATCTGAAGTAGAAATGCCTCTTGGCGAGAAACAAGGCTCTTGGTCTGTAGTTGGTTCATGGTTGTTGATAGGCACTTGTGTGATGCTCCTACCTTTTAAATATTTTTAGAAAATAAACGAGTTGATTTTACTCTGGCTACAAGGACAAATATATATAAATATATTAATCGAAGCTTATTAATCACGACTGTCTTAATAAAAAAAAGGTTTTCAAAATCCACACATTATAATACTTATATTTTCAAACAAAGTGTTGCTTATGATATTCATGCTATAGTAATTAAATATTTGAAACCAAGTTTGGAAAATCGACCGTCCTACTTATCACATATTAACTTTTTGGGAAAATTCACAATATACCCTTGTTTTCTTTTGTAATTCACAATATATCCCTTTTTTGAAACTGTATCACAAGATACCCCTGTTTTCTTTGCTAATTCACAAAATGACCCTTTTTACCAACGGCCGTCAAATACTCTGTTTACCTCCCTTGGAAAATGACTATTTTGCCCCTGACCAGTTTTTTTGGCTACTTTTTTTGAAATTTTGAAATTTTATAATATACCCCTATTTAAGTTTGTTGTTCACGAATTACCCATATTTATGTTTTGAAGTTCACAAGATACCCCTGTTTATGTTTTGTGGTTCACGAAATACCCTTATCACCCTAATGGCCTGGTAAAGCATCGCCTAGTTTTCTCTTATTTTTCAAGTGTCTTCAGCCTCTTCATAATCCCAGGACAAATGTTGTTTGTATTCCAGTTCTTTGAGGTTTCTTGTCTCTTGAAATGTCTCACCAATAGCTGAGTACGAATCCCTGTCATACACAATTAGACACAATTATAATATAGGGAACATTCACAATATACCCCTGTTTTCTTTCGTAATTCACAATGTACCCCTTTTTCTAAACTGTGTCACAAGATACCCCTGTTTTCTTTGCTAATTCACAAAATGCCCCTTTTTACTAACGGCCATCAAATACTCTGTTAACCTCCCCTGGAAAATGACTATTTTGCCCCTGTCCCGTTTTTTTTTTGAAATTTCGCAGTTTTTTTGGCTACTTTTTTCTTGAAAATTTTAAATTTTATAATATACCCCTATTTAAGTTTGTTGTTCACGAATTACCCCTATTTATGTTTTGAAGTTCACAAGATACCCATGTTTATGTTGTATGGTTCACGAAATACCCATTAGGGAGATGGATTTTGGTGCATTCAAATATCTGAGCGATATCCCATTAGAGTGCTAGACACAACACAAGTTTGACCAGGGGCGGACAAAAAGGGGGGAAGGGACGCCCCCCTGAAACTTTTGAAAATTTGCAAAATGCTCTTATAAATTTTTGAAAAATATAAAATAACATAATGTTCTAAAGAACAATAGTGTCAAAATTTTTTTTGCCCCCCTAAACAAAAGTTCTGGTCCGCTACTGAGTTCGACCAAGCGGTAGCCATTTTAAACCCAATGTCTGTGACATTATTGTTTGTCCACAGGACTAACCCAATCTACTCTTTACTTGAAGGTATTTACCTAACTATGTAAATAATCCATGTTATACTAGTTTGTCTCTGGTCATATATTATAAGTGTGTATGACAAGGATTCGTACTCAGCTATTGGTGAGACATTCCAAGAGACAAGAAACCTCAGAGAACTGGAATCCATACAACATTTGTCCAGGGATTATGAAGAGGCTGAAGGCTCTTGAAAAACAAGAGAAAATTAGGCGATGCTTTACCAAGCCATCAGGGTGATAAGGGTATTTCGTGAACGACAAAACATAAATATGGGTATCCTGTGAACTTCAAAACATAAGCAGGGGTATTTCGTGAACAAAAAACTTAAATAGGGATATATTATAAAATTTAATTTTTTTAAAAAAATAGCCAAAAAAACTGCGAATTTTTCAAAAAAAAAAAAACGGGTCAGGGGCAAAATAGTCATTTTCCAGGGGAGGTTAACGTAGTATTTTACGGCCGTTAGTAAAAAGGGCATTTTGTGATTAGCAAAGAAAATATGGGTATCTTGTGACACAGTTTCAAAAAAGGGGTATGTTGTGAATTACGAAAGAAAACAGGGGTATATTGTGAATTTTCCCTATAATATATGACCAAAGACAAACTAGTATAACATGGATTATTTACGTTGTTAGGTAAATACCTTCAAGTAAAGAGTAGATTGATTTAGTCCTGTGGACAAACAATAATGTCACATGCATTGGGTTTAAAATGGCTACCTCTTGGTCGAACTCAGTAGCGGACCAAAACTTTTGTTTAGGGGGGCAAAAATTTTTTTTGTCACTATTATTCTTTAAAACATTATGTTATATTGTATTTTTCAAAAATTTATAAGAGCATGTTGCAAATTTTAAAAAGTTTTGGGGGGGTGGGGCGGTGGCCATTAGGGAGATGGATTTTGGTGCATTCAAATATCTGAGCGATATCCCATTAGAGTGCTAGGCACAACACAAGTTTGACCAGGGGCGGACAAAAAGGGGGGAAGGACGCCCCCCCTAAAACTTTTGAAAATTTGCAAAATGCTCTTATAAATTTTTGAAAAATATAAAATAACATAATATTCTAAAGAACAATAGTGTCAAAAAACTTTTTGCCACCCCCCCTAAACAAAAGTTCTGGTCCGCTACTGAGTTCGACCAAGCAGTAGCCATTTTAAACCCAATGTCTGTTACATTATTGTTTGTCCACAGGAACCCAATCTACTCTTTACTTGAAGGTATTTACCTAATTATGTAAATAATCCATGTTATACTAGTTTGTCTCTGGTCATATATTACAATGGTGTCTAATTGTATATGACGAGATTCGTACTCAGCTATTGGTGAGACATTCCAAGAGACACGAAACCTCAGAGATTTGGAATGCATACAACATTTGTCCTAGGATTATGAAAAGGCTGAAGGCATTTGAAAAACAAGAGAAAACTAGGCGATGCTTTACGAGGCCATTAGGGAGATAAGGGTATTTCGTGAACGACAAAACATAAATAGGGGTATCCTGTGAACTTCAAAACATAAACAGGGGTATTTCGTGAACAACAAACTTAAATATGGATATATTATAAAAAAAAAAAAATAGTCAAAAAAACTGCAAATTTTTCAAAAAAAAAAACGGGTCAGGGGCAAAATAGTCATTTTCCAGGGGAGGTTAACGGAGTATTCGACGGCCGTTAGTAAAAATGGGCATTTTGTGAATTAGCAAAGAAAACATGCGTATCTTGTGACACAGTTTTAAGAAAATGGTATATTGTGAATTACAAAAGAAAACAGGGTTCCCTAACTTTTTTATAATGATTTATGGAGTGGACGTCCGGGATATAAACCGGCGAGAAGACAGAGCTTCACGCAGTCTGCCTACCATGATTTCTTTATAAAACCCATCTGCGATTTGCTGTATTTCAAAAAAAATAACGGGGTATTCCCCATTCATAATCTGTTTAAAAACTTGGAAGAAACTAATCTGAAGATACGACAGGATCGGTATACCGCACTTCTACTATATATTATACCTTGTCTATTTTTTGCTTTTCAAAAACTTGCCACATCAACCCTCTCAGGCCTCCGTTGATTACAGCAACCTTCTCAGACTTATTTTGTTTCCTTTACTCTCGTTTTTCCCTTTTGCTAGCTGATAGCAGGTTATAAATTCTAGGTTGCGAAAGATTCATTTACTCCTGCTGTTAAGGTAAGTAATAAACTTTATAATTGAAGTATTAGTTTTGCAACACGTATTTTTTTACTTGGTTAGTTCAACATAAACTTTTGATCAACTTGGGTATTTTTATCTATAAGCACTGATGTTTTCATTCTAGCTTTTTTTCTTAGCAATCCTATTTATGAAAGTAATTTCAAGAAGGTGCTACCATGTACCTCATTCATGTTCTCACTGAATTATCAATCCCTTTCTCTAAGGTTCTGATATTTTTTACAAAAAAGTTATGGTAATTAATTAGTGCATTTCAGAGTTAAAGCATTATACCCCTATTGTTCTTCATGTCTAAACTGAACTTGACAAGATTTTGATGTCATCTCTTTAAATTTGGGTACCGTTCATCTTCAACTGTCTTGGGAGTCAAACATGCTTGTCATCATATCAGGTATGTTTGCTCATTATTCTGGTCAAGATACTGCTACTTATGTCCATTATAGTTGTGGTATGGTACATCTGATTCTATTAGTCTAACCTTTTCCTTGTTAGTATAAAGTGTGAGACTCTAGCTTTGAATGTTGAACGTTCTTGAACTACTACTACGTTGGGCTTTATCACAAACTATTTTGTTAGCTTCTGCTCACCTGCTGATTTTTTTCATTCTAATGAATTAAGATTCTTGATCTGAGTTGTGTTATAGACGCTTAGATATGACTCTGTTTCAAATTTAAACGCATGATCTTCGCCATGACACGCGATCACTTACGGATCATTCCGGCACTGTACCAAAGCATTCAAGCTCTAGAACGATAATGAGCAGCTACATGTCTTGTTTTTCTAGTGTTAAATGCAACTGTTGCCGCTACTAAACACAATAAGTATTTTTATTTGACTTGAAATATGTTCATCTCTGGACCGGGAGGAGTAAAAGGAGCAACCTGGAGCAACTGATTTCGTAGAGTGCAGCTCAAAATGTAGCAGGTAGCTTATCTATCGTCTCTCATTCGCAAGTACGCTACTTCTCCTTTGCATTTTCAAGAGTTGCTTGTTTAAGAGATTCAAAGTGTCCTCTGATGCAACAATCAATTTTTTTTGGTGTAAATCAAACCTTCAAGGCAGTTTCTGATCAAGCAAAAAGGTTGTTCTTGTTCCACTTAAGATCATTAATGGTTGGTTGTAGTTAGTAAATACAGTTCTTTTATCTGGTAACACTTTTTGATCTAGTTGGCATTATGAATGGGTTGATGCGGAAAATGTATAAACAATTATCAATGGTAGTTGTAGTAAGGTAAGCTCTCTCTGATTCGATGCAAACTTTATAGTTCATTTCTGGAGCTAACATTACAAAAAAAGTAAACTTAAATTAATGGATACCTACATTGGAGTTGAATATTATCTGCTTTGGAATGTTAGGTAGAGTAGAATGTGTAGTATGTCTAAAATATATTTGCTCGTCTATGCTGCCCTTTTTGGTGGGTTTTGGTTTGCACTAGTGATAGACAATTTGTGTAGTTGAATTTGGGAGTAGAATGGATTGATAACTGGTGGTTGTGTGTGTGTTTATTTTTAACTCTCTTGTGACCGATATTCCTGGTCCGGTGTATAGTTCAAATGACCTACTTTGGTGTATGAAATTCAAGTGAGATTTATTTATTTGTTTCCAAAGTGTAATCTCAAACAATGGATTCATAACACGAGGAGGAATCCACTAATACTGTTACTTGTACTATTCTGCTTGGAACACTTTTTTGTCAACACTGCTTATCTGTTTCATATCCCGTACAAGAAGACATTTTACTTTACCTTAAGGTCAAAGTATGATAAAACTGTCACTCCCAGTTATGATACTCATTCAAATGAAGAGTAAAAACTTGTCTATATTCACTCCATGTGTAGGCTTTATCTTTCTTTTCTCTATTATGTAGCTTTGATTGTGATCTATATACAAAATGTTTTGAATAGGTTTTTGATTGATCCAACTTACATGTTACAACTTTATAATGTAAAATCTTTCATACCTACAAACACTAGTCTCTCTTTATGAATTGTGGGTTTTATGTTTGAATTTAATTATTGTTGTTTACAAAGGAATATGAACTTGGATATAGTTGAATATCAATGAAATACAATTATTCTTGATTTTGTAATCAGATTAGTTATATTTCAATTTGTAATTCATTAATAATGAGTAGATTGGATAATGAGTATAGTGAGTGTAGGAAGAATAGTGAGAGTGTTGAGTGAGTGTAGGAAGAGTGCAAAAAGTGTTGGGTGAGTGTTGGGAAAGTATTTGGTGAGTGTAGGAAGAGTGTTGGTGAGTGCAGGGAAAGTGCTATGTGAGTACAGACAGTCGACGACACGGGCAAGCCGTGTGTTGCTTGGTGTAGTCCTGTCATTTGGTAGTCCAGTCAGCAGCTGACTGGACTGTTTTGCTGATTAGGCTGCTTTTTTATTATATTAATTTCAATTAGTTGTAACTTTTAAAATATAAGTCCAAAATGAAAAAAAATTATATCATTGTTCATCTAAATTCAAGCTCTTCAAAACAAGACCAGACATGAATATGTTTTGATAACTTTAAAATTTTATATTATTTACAAAATAATAATAATACTACATTATAAAACAAAATGATTTTATTGGTTCCAAATTTTGTTATCTAATTCACCACTTATTAGTTAATAAATCATAATATCAATTTTAATAAATCATAATATCAAAATTAATGAATCATATCTTTATTTTAGTGTATCATCACAAACATATAAAAATAAATATTTTTACACAATAATACAATACAAAATAATATTTGATATGTATGAAAAATACACGATTCACTAGATAAGGTTTAAAATACACCATACAACAATAATAATACACTACAAAATAAAAATAATTTTTATCAGTTCCTGAAGTTTGTTATGTAATTCACCACTTATTAATTAATGAATCATAATATCAATTTTAATGAATCATAATATCAAAACTAATGAATCATATTATCATTTTAGTGTATCATCGTATACATGTAAAAATAAAATTTTTAAACATATACAACACAAACAATATTTGATACGTAAAAAAATACACGATTCACCATATAAGGTTTAAAAGACACCACACAACAATAATAATACACTACAAAACAATAATAATGTTTATCGGTTCCGAAGTTTGCTATCTAATTCCTCAGTTATTAGTTAATGAATCATAATATCAATTTTAATGAATCATAATATCAAATTTATGAATCACAACATCATTTTAGTGTATCATGAGTAACATATAAATAACAATTTTAAAAAATAATACACCACAAAACAATATTTGGTATGTAAGAAAAATAAATGATTCACCATATAAGATTTAAATATATCATACAATAATAATAATACACTACAAAACAATAATAAGTTTTATCGGTTTCGAAGTTTGTAATCTAATTCCCCACTTATCAGTTAATGAATCATAAAATTAATTTTAATGAATTATATTATGATTTTAGTATATCATCGTATACATGTAAAAATAATTTTTTTTTAAGTTGTCAAAACATATTCATAACTGGTCTTGTTTTCAAGAGCTTGAATTTAGGTGAATAATGATAAATTTTTTTTAATTTTGGACTTATATATTAAAAGTTACAATCATTTAAAGTTAATATAATAAAAATGCAGTCCAGTCAGCAAAACAGTCCAGTCAGCAACTGACTGGACCTGCCACATCACATGACTGCACCGTAATGGGTGCGGAGGGTCCGTGGCATCGAAATTGCGATGTGAGTAATGGGAGAATGTTGCCTGAGTGTAACGCCCCAACTCTTAAAACCGGGATCATCTCATAAACCTCCAAATACTTACATTAATATCGCAGCGGAAATTCTACAACAGTTGGTGTTGCCGCCGTTAGTCACCCACGTGACTAACTAGGCATACTAAATTCTCCAATATCTAGCTACGGTCTGATAAACCTGAATATACCGAACATTAATGTTTACAAGCCTTAACCAATTACATAACAATTACCAATTCCTTACATCTTATACAACTTACTAACATAGTTTACCATACGAGAGTACATGCACAACTCGTAGGTCATACTTAAACCCGTAACACGTCTACCCCATCTTACTCTCAAGCTGGGTCATCTGCTTCTCACCTACAAAATAATATGGATGCCCCTAGGGGCTCAGCACCTTTGCTGGTATGATTAACGTGTAGCCCCCAAGCTAACAGGGCTACACACGACTATTTTATCGTATACATGCGATTGATTAATTATACAACACTAATAAGAAGTACAATAAACACCACGCAATATATGAAGCAACTCATAGCTCAAACACATTGAACGACTTAATAAGCGTTCCTTAAGTAAACGAGTTAGTTTTTAACTCCTTAAATTCGAGAAACATTCAGTTCTCATATTTTCTCTTATCTCAAACATAACAACCGTTCTTTAATTAGAATTGGTTGTTCCTTAATTCATTGTTTATCTTGTCGGGTCAAAAGTAACCCTAGCCAATAAGCTATCAACTCCATTGGGTTAAATAAACAATATTTCTTAGAATTAGTTGGGATTTAGGTAGATCCCACCACACCATCTTAATAATGCCTCCCACCACGAACAGAAATCGAGGTGACCGAGTCTATATATGTCGACTCTAGGCGACGAGTTTGAAGACAAGTCATATTTGGAAGTCGGAATCTGATAAGGATACCAACCTCCTACTTAACACATGCATGACCGAACCGTTCCGGATTCCTCACTCCCCCCAAGTTCCAGTTAGTAGAAGTCTCAAAGACAATGTTTGTTAGTTAAACCTCTTTCGGTTATTAACAGACTAATGTTAGGGAGTGTTCCTTATTCTCACCATTGTTTACTAAACATTAGTTAGTAAGTTCTCAAAGGTAGGTTGTGTTAGTTTCATACAACACACAACACATACAATAATCCGGTTGCATGCTTTATCTTGTTTAGTCGGAACATATAAACAAATAGCACACAAGCCGAGGTACACCTAGTTAGCAAGCAGGCTACAAGAAAACCATACCGTACACCTGGAGATTGGCTATCTCTCAAAACGATGCTTGTAATCCGTCGAACACCTCCGACTATCTAGATCCTATAACATAGTAGCCGGGCAGGTTAATAACTTAATTATCTTCTAAACATTCCGTTACCATATGTGACTCTTTTAATTAAACTTCCAACTATATACACATATGTTCTCGTAATTTAGGCATCCTATATTAATCCTTATGAGTCATATAACTCTAATCTCTTATTCCATTAACCAAAATCTCAATCATTTGATTATATATTCATATCCACACATATATGTATATATATATATAATACTCTTTTGAATTAGATGTCCTGCTATGTGACTTTTATCTATTTACTTAACCTCGGTGTGTCAATATAGGCACACTTGTTCTTATAACTGTTATTGTTATCAATAACATTATATCAATCCTCCAATAATTCCAAACTTATAATTTAATCCCAACTATATATATATATATATACATATATCCATACATAAGTGTTTTTTCCATTATTCTAATGTTACACTAATATCCTCGTAAATTTCTAAGACCCATATGATTAATAGAAATCCTTTTGTATTAACCATTTAACTATATATACATATACATATTCACCTATATATAAAGTCTCATGATCGCTAACGTTCACCCATTATGTATACAAATATATATACATCTGAGTTCTCATATAAATAACATCAACCTCAAAATTAATACCGATTTATAAAATGATTACTAAATTATTTTAATCAATCACCTAATCAACTTACTAAAACCAATTATTACAGCTCACCAATTTCCTACTTAATCATTTAAAATCTGCCCAATGCAATATCCAATCTTTTAATCACTTATAATTTTCATACCCATTATAAAATCTAGGCTGGAAACCCAACTGACCAATCTACAATCTTAACCCAATTAATCTGAATTTGGTTTGTCCATTTCTCTTAAGCCCAACTACATTTTATTACTTCATCTACTTGAGCCTAATCAAAATTCCCAAGTTAATTTTGAATTCTGAAACCTAATTTTGTCTTAGTCAAAGTTTCTAATTCCAAACTTGACAAACTGCTAATATTTCCAAACTCCAATTTCGAGTTGACCAAATCGAATTTCTGGTAAACCCTAATTGATACGCCTTGTTGACCAGTTCAGATTACCAACTTAATTTTTTTTACTAGTCTAATTCGATTCAGACCTAACCATAATAAAATTCCAGATTTACACTTCCGCCCCAACATTTTCCCAAATTACACTTTCACCCTTAAATTTGCAGAATTTACAAATCACCCCTTAAACTTTCCTAATTCACGTTTTTATCCCAGATTTCTCATATTTACGTTTTTAAACCCAAATCTATTACATTTCTGATTTGTCCAGAATTTTTTCAGTAATTACCATTTCGCCCCCAATTTAGTCATATTTTCAGTTTAACCCTTAATTTTCCAATTTTTCCAATTTAATCCCAGAAACCTTGATTTCAATTACAGAAACCTCAATTTTGTAATCCCCAATTTCAGTCGAAGCCCTAATTTGCTAACCAAGCCCTAATTTCAACTTTCCCTCAAAATTAGGGTTCAAATCCCTAATTTTATTTCAACCCAAAATCTATTTCAACACTACATTAACTTACTGTCAATTTCGATTACCAAAAACGAATCCTCTTACAAATTTTCAAAACCCTAAATTCATTCTAGGGTTCTTAATTGTAACACCCCTACCGCTAATACTGTAATTACCGTCCAACTCCTAATACTTCCGTACTCACGCAGCGGATACATACTTACACAACGGTGGGTGATACAATGCCGTTAGTCACCCATGTGACTAACAAGGCCTACTACTACATACAGTATCGGTCTGATGGACCGGAATATCCGATTACTACACAATTACAATACACATTCCAAATACAAACCGAGTACTACATTTCTCCATTCAATACAATACTCCATAATTTCAATACAATACGGTACACCGAGTTTACTAAGATCCAAATACAAATGCAACACTTCTTCCAAGTTCATACCTACTCATTAAGAGACTACATCTACCCATTCCTCACAACTACCAACTTCCAATACTTATGGTGTACCCCTTGGTACACTTCTACAACAAAGGTTACAAGCCTTACACAATTCATTACTATCTACATTGCACTCCTAGCTGTCCAAATATAGCTGTCGGTCTCCTGTTGTGATCATATCCGCTTCGGGTACCTGCACACTAAAAATGGTGCACCAAGGGGCTCAGCTTACGCTGAATATGATAACCGCATACCCCGCGTACTAGCGAGGGTACGCCGACCACTTGGTCGAATACATGCAATTCATTTTATTCATACATACATGCATACATGCTTTCATACATAATTCTACAATACTTACGCAAGGAATACATACATACACTTCAACACATACAAGGTAAACCATACAAGCCAACCGATACTTACTTACCTTTCCCGAAATACACAATACATATACAATACATACGCAATACATACACAATACATACACAATACACCATACTTGTTAGCTCCATTTGTCCACCCGGGTTAATTGGGTGGAGATTACTCTTTTACTCGGGGTCAATGACTTACACCAGTCAAGACCGTTACTCACACAATACTTTACTTACTTACTACTTAGTCAAGTCAAGTCGTCGGGACCTCCGGCCCGGGGACTACTCTGTCCCACCACCGGGATTTACTTGGTTCACTAATCCAGGATGCTACCCATTTAAGGGGTTTGGGTCGTGGACAAGTTTAAGAACCAGGAATCAGATCCAACCTCTTGTGTCTCCTCATCCTCACGTGTGGCCGAAGCTATATCGGACTTCTACTCATTCCAATTTACTCAATACTTACATTAGGAGTTAGGTAGTTAGGAATTAGTAGAAGTCATTCACATCCAAGCCACACAATAATTCAATACTCCCATACACTTCATACAAGGTATAATACATTACACAAATACACTACAAGGTACATACACATCCTTTCTCATTTATTCATTTCATGAATTATACAAACTAGATGTTCAAGACCATATAGCAAGAACAAATATAAACAAGCACAAGTAAGTGCATTAAAGTCCGATTCATGCATTTATCTTATTTAGGTGATCAAATAAGCACATAAATCGGGGTAACCAGGTTAGGATACAGGGCATGAAGAAATCATACCTTTCACCGTTGATTTTGGACTCACCGACTCCTCTTCGGTGTTCGACTAATCAAATCCTATCACATACATACAGTTGGGTGGTTAATAATCTATAATTAACCTTACTTATTACTTTTCTAAAGTTTCCCGGTTTATACTTACTAATTCATTGTCATTCAAATACATTTACTTAAGTCACTTAAAATTATTTCCTAAGCTTGTTTATAGCCTTAATGACCTTTAAACATCATTAATCATGTCTTAATTATCTTATACTATCATTACCATTCAAATCCCCGCATTAAAACACATTCTGGTGACTTTTTAGGGTGGTCCGGGTTTGTGTCCGGGGTTACAAACCCGGACCAACCTCAGAATGCAGTTTCTGACGTGAATTCACTATGGTCCGGGTATGTGTACCGGGATACAAACCCGGACCATGCCCTGGATTGAGTTTCTGGAGTGTTTTCGGGGTGGTCCGGGTTTGTGTACCGGTTTGTAAACCCGGACCATCCCTGTTACACATTAAAATACAGTTTTCAAGCCTCCTTTCAACCCCTAATTCATACTTAATCCTTTCCTAATCTTTCCACATGTAATCTAACATGTTTTTACACCATTTAGGCACACTAAACCTCCTTCATCCAATCATTATACTCATCTGTTAACTTAACATATTTTTTTTCACTGTTAGTTTCCTTAACCCTTTGTTAGAGATTCTTGCCCTTCCTCTCTTCACTAACCTAGTGGTTCCTTCATTGCATTACTTCCATCCAAAGTCTTACCCAAATACACATTCACTCACACCTAGTCTCCAAGGTGATTAACTACTCCATCAAACTCCAAACACACCTAGTTCAATCTAGGTTATTTCTTCTCACAAAACACACAAGTCTTCTAGTTTCCCATAGAAATTTTGGCAGAGGTTCCCTACAATTCTTCACATTCCCAAAGCATTATTTTCATCCCATTAAACCTACTAAACTAGCCATATCCGCAATGGACACTAACAGCACACATTTCCTGCACATTCTCAACAATAATCCCATTGTGCATAAACCTTAAATACTTGGCTCCAAGGCCCATAACCATTTCATAATCAATACCTAAATACCTCCATCACTTAGTCACCATTGTAGCAGCTTATTTAATACTTAAGCAATGTAATTTCCTCATACTACTAGCATACAAAAATCTGTACAAAGTAACTACATTACCTTGGTGCTTCCAGTTTCTTTTTCTTTCTTTCTTTCTCCTTTCTTCTTCTTTCTTTCTTCTTTTCTTTTCCTTGTTCTTGGTTCACCAATTAGGCAATGCTACAACCCAAATCCAAGACACTAATGAGTACCTAATTTAACACTTAAACCCTAGAAATTTACCTTAGGACTTAGGAGCATATATTTAGGGTTTAGGAGTGGCTTTACCTTTCACTCACTAGATAGAGTGCTTGCTTAGCAAGAGGCCATATTTCCAGCTACAAGAAGAAGCCAAAACGGTTGGAACAACAAGGAACAAAAGCTCACATTTTTAGGAGTTCTTAAAATGCAATTAGGAGCTAGAAAGAAGGGATTTTCGGATTTCTTTTTACCTCAAACCAACAAGATGAAGGAGAGGCTTCCAATGGTGGTTTCAAACCTTCGAATGAGGAATACCCATGGAGATGGAATGGGAGGTTTTCGATTTTTGAACAGAGGAGAATGTTCTCCTTGACAAGAGGATTCCAACGGTACAAATTTTGTGGTTTTTGGAGGAGATTTGAGTGGTCAAAGATAGAGAAGAAGATGGAGTCTTGTTTGGATTTCCAAATCGCCATCGCTGGAGATCCAAGAGGAAGAAGAGAAATCAGAGAATAAGGGGGAAGCAGTACGTGAGAAATAAGAGAGCGGTAGGAGAGAGAGTATACTAAAGTAACTTATTTA
The DNA here is from genome assembly GCA_023374045.1 of Limonium bicolor. Taxonomy (NCBI): domain Eukaryota; kingdom Viridiplantae; phylum Streptophyta; class Magnoliopsida; order Caryophyllales; family Plumbaginaceae; genus Limonium; species Limonium bicolor. The sequence continues at coordinate 69,117,364 of CM041782.1, read as the reverse complement.
CTTTATTGTTTTGTCTTATAGTGCATTAGGAGAAATAAAAGAGCGAGAGGGGAGGGGAGCTGGCCGGTCACACACATCCCTCACACAGCTTTTAAAACTTTTATTTCTAAAAGTGGGCACACTAGTTTAGTTTATTTACACTCTCACCCCACAACTTCCTGGTTTTTATAGTTTTTACTATTTTCTCATTTAATTGATTTTATTGGTTCTAGACCTTCAATAATTTATATTAATGACTATTTGGTTGACCAAAATTGTTACGAGTCTATTTAACCCGCTTAAAGTCACGTTTTCCCGGTTTCCTCGAAAAACACGCTTTAAGATGCGTTTGTGGTTTTAATCCATTTTATGGATCCGTTTTCTTCGGGAGTTGTTCCCATATATTATTTAGGCCTTATTAAGCCTTAAGAATCCCTATAATGCTAACCGAGGTCTCGTACCTCCTATGGTTATTTAACGCTTATTTAGCGTTTTTCGCTTTTTAAGCATTTCTTCATTTCTTTTGGATTTATTTTTCCTTACCAATATTACTTAGGCGTTATTAGGCCTTTAAATACGTATTAGGATAATCTTAATCACTATGTTTAAGTTCGGGGTATTTCATTAATTTTCTCACACCACAGCAATATGATTTCTAGATTTAAAGTCCACATACAATAGTTTGCAGCAACATAATCCGCACAGAACAAAACAGTTTCAGTTCGCACCAAAATCTAGCCGGATTTTACAAGTTTGCAAGGGTATAACTCGGGCTCTAATGGCCGAAAAACGGTGAGGAGTTAGGGAAATATCTAGACTAGTTTTCCTAGTTCGAATCCTAGCCGAAATCGAATAAAATGTAGAAAAACGAAGGAACAAAAATGATTTCAACTCATATACACCTTAAAGGGTGGCTCTCTCTCGATTTTGGCCTCCTTTGGTTCGATTTGTCCGTCTCCGGTTTCCATCCACGCCTCGCCTTGCCTTGAAGCTCCACCGGATTCCTTGCCCGTTTGTTGAATCGCCAGTTAGGATTGCGCATTTCGTGAGAAGGAGAATGGAGGGAGGACTGAAGAAAAGAATGAGATGGCGGTGGGTTGAGAGGCGCGAGCGTAAAGAATGAAGTTAGGGTTGCGATTTGTGGGTGGAGCAGAAGATCGAAAAGAGTATCGAGAGAGGAGAATGAGGCGGCGTGAATGTTCCTTGCCAGAGGTTAGGGTTGCAAACTTTGTGGGTTTAGAGAATGAAGAGAAAGAGCATGTACTGCTCTAGCCAGTTAAGTTTGATTACCGTAGAAGATTGAAGGTGGGCTGGATTAGTGAGTCAATCGAGTTGACTGGGCCGGCCCAGTCATGTTGGGCGGGTCGGCCCACTTATTTTTTTTTAACGTTACTCATATTTGTCGTTTTTAGCTCGTTTTAAGCCCATTTTTCATGCCGTCTGAATCACGATGTCCCGTTTAACGAGACGAACCATTTTATGATTCCAAATTTATATTTTCAAACAATAAAAATTATTGTTATTTATAAATTTAATTAATTATAATTTAATTCCTAATTGGTTTGTGTTTCGCCATTTTAGGCGAAAACACGACGTCTTTTGTTCCGACTGCTTAACCAATTTTCGAATGCCTCTAAAATTACTCAAATAATATTATAAGGTGTCCACGACCTCGTTTTCACTTATAAAATATTCGTGACACATTTTTCGAGGTAAAACGACTAGTTTTATTTTCATTTATAATTCTTTTTCCTAAACCTCCTTAACTTCGTTTTAGGTTTCGTTTACGTTTCCTAATGACTTTTTAGGGTATAATTAAATATTATATTATTCGTTTTTACTTATTTAAGGGTATTTAATTCCTTAATCTCTCATTAATTACTTTTATTTAATTAATTCATGATTAATTAAAGTAATTAAGGTTTGGGATATTTCAATCTACCCCTTAAAAGAACTTTGTCCCCAAAGTTTCCATGCATCTTATATCATATAATACACAGATAACCTCATACCGCAGATCATATAGATCATGTTTATATATTTAAACTTCAGACTCATATGGTCTGTCACATATGTACACAACACATATCACACAACATGTCTTAGCATGTATAGCACTCAAAATTCCCTTTGTTGCATCCTCCCCATGTCACCGGTCAGAAGACAAAGGGTCACAGGTCCCCGGCTTCATGAGCGAGTAATGCAAGATATCATCCGCAGGTACTGACTATTGGACGCTTACGCTCTCCGGTCCGCGGTCCTTTGGAAGATTAAAACAATCACATAACTTTTATCGTATTCTCCCATGTTACCAGTCCAAAGACAAAGGCACATTCGTCCTCGCCTTCATGGGCGAGACTCAGTAAAAAGGAAATCCTTTTTACAAGGTCAAGTGAGGAATAATTCCTCTAATTGAAAATACAATCAACTCCAATTCCACTTTTATGCTAACACGTCTATTCTTAACGTGATTAGTTGTGACCACTTGTAGGGAGTTTCAGGAATCATCGACCCTGATGTGATCAGCATCAGTGTTGAACTATCCTTCCACCCCAATTTGTGTTTGGTTTCCCTTGATCCCTAGAAAATCAAGTTTCACCTCCCACGTCAATTTAAACAACAAATAATTCACTCATTTCCAATTTTCTATCTTTTAGCCATTCTAGTCATAATCAATACATCTCCAAAGTGTGGACACAGTCCATCAATCATTCTCAGTTCACCTCTTAGTAATTACCTCAGAACTTTAATTCCTACTAAGTTCTGTATTAGTTTCATACCAGTACTTACCTCATGCTCATACCAATTCTTACCTCATACTCATATTGATTCTTATCTCATAACATTACCTTATTCATATCTCATATAAAGTTTCATACCGACTCATATCTCATATATCCCTTGAGTCTCTCTAATCCTCTTCACTAATTCTCTTAACTTGTACTCACACCGGTGTTAACACGATAGGTACTTAATACATATAGTATTCGCATCTTCTGTGTGCAATAACCATAATTAATCTCAGAATATATACATATGTATTAAAACAATTCTTTTGTGCTATGCACATCTTAGTTCATACGCTAAGCGGTTTTTCGCTCTACCCCCTTAAAATGGATTACGCCCACGTAATCAACATTACTTCCTTCTTGAACATCGGTTCAAGGTGTCTAAGTCTTATGGAGCATTCTGGCTTCCATGTAGTCTATCGCTCATTATTATCCGATCCGAGGGTCTTAACCATGTTAATGGTTTAGTTTCCGTATCAAGGATTCTTATCGGTATTTGTACCAATCTCGCAAGTGGGTTCGGTGTAGCCTCTAATGCTACAAGGCATTCGGTCGATAAGTCATATATTTTATTCAACTGGAAGATGTGAGATACATCGTTCCTTTTCCGTTCATTACGTATATCAAGCCTTTAAGGTATCGATCTACTAGCTTCTGTTGCGCGACTCTGGTAACCATACGCTCAGTTTTCCTTTCTTATCCCTTTAATGTATTGTATATCCTTCTGCATCCTTATATTTTAGGAGTAAAGGTCTCTTAATGGACACGTGTTATCTTTATTTATACACGGCCTTAACGAGTTGTAGCTTGTTTATCTCATTCTCTCTGAAGATCTAATGTTCATGCTCTTAGTGTTCTCTCAAGTGTCTAAATTGTTCTTTCCAACTGATCTTTGGTCTAAGGATGATACTTAATCTATAATTACTGTTTAGTGCTTATTGCCCTTTACAGTTTTATCTCTAACGTCTTAAGACATGTCCTATGTCTGCACTTAATAATTCGTGCTCCTTGCACTTCATAATTCTTAATTATCTTCTGTCTGATATGAGTTCTCTGATTCCTTTGTGTCGTTGGCTTAACTGCGGTCTTTCTCTTCTATTGTTCTAGGTAGCTAGCTGCTCTTGTCTGATCTTGCAACGCTGATCGTGGTACGGAGTCGACTACTTCCCGTGTTCCTTACACTACTCGTTTACATGCATGGGGTACCTTACTGGTACATTACTACTTACCCGACTAACTCATGAATGAGTCTGCCAGGCCCGCAAGCTCCAGTGGAGTGCGGTCGTCCCACATCTCGTTTTAGTATACTCATAGTGTCCGTCGCACGTTTAGCTATCACTAATTATGAAGTATTCTGTTGTCGATCTCCTCTTTCATCATTCCATAATAACACTTATTATTCTTCTTGAACTTAATCAAGGGAAATCCATCTACCGTGTCCTTAGATATGGCATGCTCTAGCTTCTTTCTGTATTCAGTACGGACTTGATCCTTTAATAACTGAGGTCTCTTTCTATAGAGCCTATCATCCCGTTTCTCATGTTGATCTACTAGGAATGCACTTCCAGTTCCTTAAGGAATACAGTGTGCTTCCTGTGGAATCTTACCTCGCATGGTCTAGACTACTGACGTCAATGCACAGTTCGTCTACCACTTTATTACCTTACTTATATTTGGTTTAGCTCATAAGTCTAATTGTCTCCGTGTCAATATTTGACAGTACATATATATATAACGGCCGCCTTGCTGCGCATCATGACTTAATCCATTTATACAGGTATTATTCTATGGCTTTTGCTACCATGATAGCTCGCCTTTATTCTGTTGCCCATTGATGGTGCAACTCCACAATCATTTATTCTAACTTATTATCTTATATTCAATCCCTTCCTGGTGTAAACACACTGGGAGTTCTCTAATTCTGGGTGTTTGGCGGTTGTCGTACCGTGTCATAAAATCGTTATCTCTTGATATGAAGGTGTTTCACTTCAAATTTGGTTTCACAAGTAGGTCAGTCTCTCTCACGTTCTTCCATCCCTTATGATGTTATTTACCATGCAATTTAACTGGTTACGGAAAAAGTCATCCATTGAGTCACAAGCTCTTCTGAGCATTGGTCACTTGACGTGCCATATTGTGCACTCACAATGTTTATCTCTGACGATTACTGCTTCCTAAATCCTGGGTGTTGGATATGAGGTCTGTCTATGCAGCCTTCCTGATTATTTATGTGTGACTGAAATGTTCCATGGTAATCTCAAGGTTTACGGTTTCCGTTTTCTAACAAAAGAATGTTCTATCTCTAATAAGTGAGAGCCCATTTTGAGGGGTTTATTCCCACTCCAAGGCTCACAACAAGGAGTGGTATCCCCACCCTAAAAGGAGTGGTTTGTTCTCCGCCTCCGTCTATTTTATCATTTCTATATTCTCACCGGTACTCATTTGGCAATCCTTCCACATGTAAGTTATAGGTTTCAAAACCATTCATATCTACGAGTTGTAGTTCACTCATGGCTTAAATAGGTCCTCTTATGCCTTCTTGCGCCTCGCACTCTGATGTGGTAAACATCCTTGGCTCGTAGGCTCTTAGTGCTTAATGTCATTGAGTGAGAGCCGGTGCTCGGTTCACTTCTTGTACTCTTACTCATCCATAGGTTATCCCCTTAAGTTTCTGGTTCTTTGAGTTCTCTCAACCGTTAGGATACAAATTAAATGTAGTACCGGGTTCCACGGTAAGTTGCTGCATTCTGCTTCCCGCTGTGGAAGTTTGTTCAGGTGATCGGACGTCATTTAGTGTTGCAAATATTTCCACTTTTAAAGACTTGAGTCCTTTGGCGATTGAGGTTCAGCTCGCATTAGGCATCCGCCTTACGGTGTCTAAGTTGGGTAATTATCCTGTTTATCCAGCGCTTCCATGTCAATGCTTTGTTCAACATTGTTGACTACGCCACCCGTCAATGATCAATCATACTTGGGTGTTAATGAGTTAGGCAACAATGCTAACTGTTGTTCATCGGTTTGTTCGGCTTGACTATGTCTTTGGGTTTTGCATTCTCCCGTCACTTCATTTCTTCAACATGTATCTTTGCTGCCCATGCTTGCTGCATTTCACTTAGAACCAACAACCTGGAATGTAGTGCCGATTCCAACCTGTGGTGTATGTTTTGTATCTGATTGCTGTCACATTTAACAGTTGAGATCGATATGCAACTTCTATGTTTGTACTTTTAACCCTAGCAATCTGGTAAATGATTTTTTGATACCTGCTTCTAGGGTTTGCACATCGGTTTTCCAGTGAAAATATGAATAGGCTTTCTCACATTTTGGTAGTGTTGAAGTTGATAATTGTTGGGTGTTTCTGATTGCTTGGGTTGGCTATGAACCCTAGTTTTGTTTGTTTGATTTTGGTCGATTGACACTACCTGTGAGGATTGTTGTCCATTATGATTTTTACACTAGCCTCCTTCAGTGATGCTAGTTTCTAATTTTGGAATGCAATAGTGTTGTAGCGGTACCAATTTTCTTATTAACCGTTTTGTTGAAGCAACATTGGTATTCTTCTTTGCTCCTATTCATTTGTAAGAACTTTGGAATTACTCCACTTTGTTGTGTGATCTGTTGGCGTTACCATTTATAGCTATGAAGATGGGGCAACAACCCTAATCCGAGCTTCGTATACGTCATTGATTACTCTTTGTTGATTGTGTTGTTTCTCATGTTATCATTTGTTGTTGATCTGAATGAGATGTTTCAGTACTAAGTCGTCCTTAAACAACAGATATAGGTGCAGTAACAGCCACTTCACATTCGTTAATGTGAAGTGCACTTGTAAAGGAACTCTCGGGTTATCGATGTGATTGTGCTAATGTAGTCTGGTGGTATGAGGAGGAGCACAATAAGCATCTATTAAGGCATGATGTTTATAGCGGGGAGGTCAATTCGAATGGTCCTGATTCTAAGTGATCATTCAACAACAACTAAGAAGGCTTGGAGATGAGCTTAGGAAGTTGAGAAGCATTTTCAAAAGAGACAATGCTGATTTGAAGACTGAAGTTAATAAGCTTTTAGTTATTGCTTATGTAATATTGGGTTCACTTGCGCTTATGTATCTGAAGTTGGTTTAGTAATAAACATGTAACTCTCTCTTATGTACCTGTAGTTTGTTCAGTTAGAAAGACAATCAAGACAACAAGGTTGTATTTTATCTTATAAATTTGTACTTTTAAAGTGTTTAATGGCAATCTGTTGGCAATCAAAGTGTTTAATAAGGTTGTTGTTCTCTTATGCTATTCAAAGTGTTAAATGGCAACATGGTAATCTATTTAATAACACTTATCAATGATATTATTGTTGTTTAATTGCAATTGGCTACATATCAGTAATGGCAGTGGTTAATTATCAAAGTGGCGGTCTGATAGTGCAACATATGAAATGGCAATCTGCAACATATACGTAACTGTAGTGGTTAATTATCAAAGTGGCGGTCTGATAACGCAACATATGAAATGGCAATCTACTACATATAAGTAACAACAGTGGTTAATTATCAAAGTGGCGGTTTGATAAAAATATATGAAATGGCAATCTATTCTTGCAACTTATCAATGACATTGTAATGTGTGGTTTAGTAGCAATCTACTAAGTAACAACATGTTGCATAGACCTCAATAACAACATGTTGCATAGAACAACAGGAACTGTTGTTACATCTAACACATAAACTGACCAATCATTCAGATCAACACCAATGGTTCATTCCAGATACACCACAAGATAAGAAGAGTTTTAGCCATACTGTGTCGGTCTCTCTAGTCTAAACTACACATGCAAGATACAAAGAGTTCATTCTGCTCAAAAGACTTTCATCATCCCGAACAACAAAAGAGAAAATGTTGATGAGTTCCAACAGTAAGATAAGAAGATTTCCAACAAGTGTCACACGCCTAAAATTTCAAAAAACAGATAGATTTAGAACATACAACAACTTGTAGAAGAACAAATAAGAAGAGTTCCATCAAACTCAATGTAAGCAGGGGCAGCGGTTAAATAAATAAAGTGACGAGACAATGCAAATCATCTTCCATGAAGACGCCAACCAAGCTACGCGTTCAAGAAGGACAATAGAGAAGAGATAACCAAGGAGAAACGGGGAAGGTGATGCGTAAATTAGGGTTACGATTTGGGGCAAGCCAAATCCAAGATGGGGAGGCGGGAGTAAGAGAGTCAAACTAAATGAGTCAAGAGAGTCAACTGAATGTATGATGAGGATTCATCTGAGAGTCAATAGTCCACTTAGGCATATTTGCCACACCAGCAAAACTAACGGAAGTATGGACTTTGGCGACGGGTGTCAAACGGGCAAATTCTAATGGGTGAAAATTTAACTATATGTAAACCGCATTGGTGGACTGTATAATTAACCCAAACCTCATGGGTGAGGATGTAATTAACCGTGGCATTTCAAATTAAGAGGGTCAATACGTTCAGTCGTGTTTTCACTTCTCACAGTCAGAAAATGACCATTTTGTCCCTGCTTTAATATCTTTCAAAAATTACTATATTTACCCATAATTTGTGACATATTACGAGATGCGCCCAAATTCATTATATAAAAGAAGTTCATACGTTATGAAATCATATTCAAATTCAGAAATCTTATAGTTAGAGAGATAAAGAGAGGATATAGTTTTCGAAAGTTTGAAGAAAAAACTCCTCGGTAAGAAGAAGAGTAAAAAAGTTGGAGGAAATAACGAAGATGGCTTTTCGGAAATGCAAGAAAGTATGCGGATGATGTTAGCAGCGAGGAGTACTCACGAGGGGCCCATTTTGAGGTATTTTCCTTATTATTTTAGTAATTTATGTACAAATGTAATCAGAATTTGTTTAAAAATGTATGAGAAAAGCCAAAAACGAGTTTCTAAGTAGCAGACGAAGGCCGGCGCCGGAGCCTCCCCCTCTACGTGGGCGCCGGTGTGCCCCATTTGATATCGGTGCCAGCGCCGACACTGTTATATGCGCGCGGGCGCGCTCCCTTTAATATGGGTGTCGGCGCCGGCCCTTCTTTGTCGGCGCCTGCGTCGGAGTCCGTTCTTAAAACCGCTATATCTTCTTCGTTATTACTCTGTTTGTTGATCCATTTACGCCGTTGTGTTCGTATTTTCGTGTACTTTGTGATGATCTGCTTTGCTGATTATTTGCACGTCATATGTGGTATTTGTTTTAAAGTACGTAGTATTAGGGTTTACGATTCGTACTGACTGATCGACGTATTAACACATATATTAGGAAAATTATCAGAAAAGTAGACCATGACAAAGTAGACAAAAAGACGAACGCATCGGCGCAAACGGATCAAAAAACGGAGCTATAACGAAGAAGATATGATAATTTTAAGATCAGAACCCGGCACTGGCACCAACAGAGAAGGGCCGGCACGCGCCGGTAAGGTAGGACGCGCGCCAGCGCCGGCGCCGGCCCTTCTCTGTTGGCGCCAACGCCGGGTTCCGATCTTAAAATCGTCATATCTTCTTTGTTATAGTTCCTTTTTTCGATCCGTTTGAGTCGACGCGTTCGTCTTTTCGTCTACTTTGTCATGGTCTACTGTGCTGATAATTTTTCTGATATATGTGTTATTTGTTTTTAATTTTGCCTATGTTTGCACTTAAATTGATCATTTTCCGACTGAGCGTATTAGAATTCTGACTGCACGCAATAAATTTTGGATGCGCTTCATAATATGTCACAAATTGTGTGTAAATATGATAATTTTTAGAAAATATTAAAATAAGGACAAGATCATACAAACTTTTAAAATTTCAACTGTGGGGAGTGAAAACACAATAGAGTGTACGAGTTCAGCAAATTAAACTCAAAACCGTGCTCCACTTTCACGTGAGCGTGACGTGATCCCAAATACCTAACGTTCAAAACAAAACAGATCGAATATACAATAAAGAGAAAGAAACTTGCCGTTCAAAACCGCGCCACAAACAACTCGTCTCAGCAGTTCAAGCATTAAGGAGGAAGCAGAGGAGCACCCATCATCCATCTACTAGTCCACCTTTCCTCCACAACTACGTGCTAGCTCCCTTGTTCCCATAGACCATTTGTTCTTCGTTCACTTCTCTTCTTTCTCTCTCCTTTCCTCCGCCCACATCCTCCGACTTCTCATCCAAAGATCGAACCAATGTTCAGATCAGGACAAGGTCTCTCCACGACACCAGCCTCACGTTGGCAACAGGAGAGCTGGGCTAGGCTGCTTGCTCCGCTAACACTTTGGATATGTGGCATGTAATCCTTTCCCCTATTTCTTCTCGATACTTTAATTGATTCCTGTTATCCCTAACAATCTCAACCACAAAACGTCCTATTTTCTTTTCTTTTTGGGTGGGTGTTTCTCTGGCCAAAACTATAAATTTCAGTTTCAATAAGCTTGCAATTCGGATACTATGGAAACTCTCGGATGCTGCTCGGACCCACTTCATCAAGGCTATTGAAAACTAGTCCCATCTTCGTTAAGAGGGTTGAGGTCACAGACGTCGCCAAGAAGGGAGTTCTGATCTACGGGTTTGATCGTGAAAAACCTCAGCTCAGTTTGGAGACCAACTGGACTGTTTCCAAGTACTTGATTGTTTCGTCTTATAACCGACAGGTATATATAGATTGTGGAAATTGTAACAAAAACAAAAAGGGTGTTTCATTAGGGTTTATAATTGTAGAAACTGATGATTTAGGATGGGTGGGTCTGTCTTCTTCAGGGTTTCTCCTTATGGTTGAATGAGGGGTCTAGGATTCATATGAGATGGGAAGCACATACCGTCTTGTGGATCATCTTCAGATTGTTGTTATTAAAGGTTGGTTGTGACTGCTTGTAGTTTGAGTAGGGGATCAGTTTATTCATTCAATTATATGTTTCTTTAGTTCAATTAACTTCAATTCATTGAAAATAGTGAATTCAGATTCATAACAGATACTCATTAATACACTTGATGCTATGTCGCCACAGGCGAAAGGAACTTTGAGACATTGACACCATCTTCATTTGCTGCCTCAGGGCATCAGGTAGAAGGTAGAAGGTTGTTCATCATTGTGAAGACATTATTTGATGTACTCAGCTTTTGAATCTTATTACACTGCTTAGTTTTGAGTCTCTTTATGCAGTTATAAGATTGCTTGGTAATGTTCACACGAAATGTAACAAAACAGTTCCTCTTTTTTCTCCAGGTAAAGAGGTGGAATATGTTATTACAGAGAGCGACAAGTACTACGTTAGCATCTTAAACTCAAACCCCAAAAGCACTATAATGACAATGAATGTTAATGTCACTTCAAAGATGTATGACACTACGAAAGCGAGTAGTGTGTGTTCAACCACGGACGGATCTTGTCGACTCAACCTCCGATTCCCCAACACTCAATATGTTGTATTAACTACACCCAACAATGTATGTACATACCATTACCAACTCTGACAGATATCGATGATGTCTCTATTCATTAATCATCATTTACATTGTCATCTTCTTCTCTTTTATGCAAAGAAAAGGGAAACTTGGATACTCATGTCACAGTTTTGGCTTATTGGTGCAGGGTGATCTTGCTGGATGGTATATTGAACTCTCATTTGTGTCTCGAATTGTCACATACGTTGCAATCTTAGGTATGCTGTTGTCGCCAATCATCATTATCGTAAACTTCATAATTCACCTGCATACAGACACTCACAAACACAAGTAAATATTGAATTTTTGTACCAGATCTTCATTTTTTCATTTTGCAGGATGCATAGTGATCATCATCTTTCTGATACTGAAATACCTTGGAGCGTGCAACAGTGAGAACGATGGAGAAGAGGTGACCACCACAACTTATCATACAGTAACCGTGCCAGAGAGAGGAGAGCAGAGTGAGACAGATCCTCTAATGCCCAAGAAACCCACAAGGTTCACTTACGGCACAGGTGAAGAAGACCTTGAAGTCGGGTCATCTTCGGATGGTTCTTCAGATGAGCTGTATGATGGGAAGATCTGTGTAATATGTTATGATGAGCCACGGAATTGCTTCTTTGTTCCCTGCGGTCATTGTGCAACCTGCCATGATTGTGCTCTGAGGTAAATTAACAGTGGGAGGACAAAATATACAACAGAGAAATATGCAATAATCTGGTTAATGATTTACAAGGTCTGGATAAATTGGTTCTGATGCCTGCTTGGTTCTTTTCTCTCTTCGCAGGATCCTAGAAGGAGAGAGCAGAGTATGTCCTATTTGTAGAAGGATGATTCATAAAGTGAGAAGGTTGTACACCCCTTAAATAAGAATTGCCGAACTCTACATCTGTGTGAGAATTCTTTTTTATCCTAACTTCTCATCAAACAGACGAGTCTGTCCCATTGTCAAATAGAAATCTGCAGCAGAGTGATTCAGATGCCCTTGCTCCTCAGCAGATACGCATTAGATTGTCCATTCCCTATTTGCATTCTTTCACCAAACTTCCCCTCTCGTATGTAATGTTCTATAATAGAAAAGTTAGAATGAGTCAATTGTTTGTATTAGCAGGCTGAAGATGCAAGTCATCAGCTTGCAGTCATGCCTTGATCCCTCAATGATCAGGAATGAGGGTTTTGTTATTGTTTGACTGAACTCACGGAGATGTATCATGGATTGCTGCCTTTACTTTCATTCGATGATTATGGATTCTTTTTTCATCGATGAAGTTGTACTTCCGATGACTCTGGAGTCCAATGAGACACCGAAAAACAACAGCAGACTAGCTTTGTTCGACAGAGAAAGTTGCTAGTCCTTGAGTTTTATCTGTATCCAAGGCCTATTTCCAAAAATGGTCACACCGAGAACTCATATATTAACCTGATATTAATGTAATGAGTAGACAACCAGTAAAGAGATTGTGAGAAGAACAAGCCCTAGCTCCATACAAGAGAATCAGAGGATAGACCAACTTATTCAGTCCTGCTTGTTCTGATCCACAGTGGGTGCTTATCTTTTCTTCTAAAATAATAGTACACAGTCAGTTTCAGTAACCACCGGCTCAGGAGATCTCAAAATGAGATGAAGTACGAACAATATTCAAGTTCTCCTCAGTTTAATGTTTGGGATGGATTATCATTACAGAAAACAGGTAGCCCTCCTCTATTCCTAAACGCTCTCCAACCATATGCAGCAGACAGTCGGTCCAACTCCAAGCACAAGAGGCAAGAAACATTTCACTGTGACAAAAACAAAATTTCCCCGTCTTTGCATGCATGCTCCTAGCATTTCAATTTATTAAAGAACAGAAGATCTACCCTGTTTATGAGCAGTGAAGTCCAAGTTCAAGCTCAGATACGTCCATGGATTCTTAACGTGCAACTGAAGTATGCCATCTCTGGAACTAGCGCTAGGCAACCAACAAACAATTTCATCAATTTAATGTCAGGGAGCAGCATAGCCATGGTCTTTAACAGAACCATCTGAACTATGTTTCTGCAAGGGCTTAAGATTTCAAGAGTTGAGATAGAGAAAGGCAGAATCTGCCTTGATTATGAAATCTAGGAAGGGAAAAAGTGGATAGGAAACAGAGAAATCATTATGTCTCAGCTCTTTGATTTATGAAGAGAATTACACCCCTTAATCTTCTATTACAGTTGCTTCTAGCATCTAACATCTAAAAGACATAAAATGACACTAACCAGGCAAGGAAATTAGAAATAAAGAAAAGGAAGTAGTAATAGTACTTGGTCAGAAAAGCCTAAGGCCACTTTCTTGATAACTTGAAAATGCTAAATACATCTGACGAGAAGATGCAAAACATGAGAGATAAATTGCTACAGGATAGAGCATTCCCGATATTCTAATACACCTCAAGATTAATGAACAAGTATCCAATACTCACAAACCGGAGCAATGACGAGCATAGGTTAGTAAGCAAGTCCAAAATGTGATTCCATAAATGAATAAAGATCAAACCTTCTCCTACATGTTCTTCTACACAAAGTAGTCCATCTACTTTTGGTTGGCCACTTGTAAAATCATATTCTTGGCAACCGGCAAACCCAACCTCATAGAATTCCGAGTAACCCTAAAAGATCATTTCAATAGGAGTAAGAGTCACTAAGGCCACTTTCTAAGCACTACCAAGTCCCGGCCACTCCCTAGGTGAGAGTGTTATATGTAGCGAGACCTATAATGGGCTAAATGGAAAACTCTCCCTAAAGACTTATTAAGAGCCACTAGTGTTTAATAACCATTGTAACAAGTGGGCCCCCATTTGTGACCTAAAGAGTGGGCCGTGTTTGTTAGGATCCATATATTTTTTCAGGCTCTGGTGGATCAGCTCAGTGGAAGAATGGAACGAGAAATATCTGAAATAAATGGGAGAAGCCATGGTTCGCTGATTGAGACCATGCTGCTGCTCCTCCAAAAAAAAAAAAAAAAAATCCCAAAATCTACCCCGACGAAATTATCAAAGGCGTTCGCGCTTGTATGTTTCGTTCAATTATTATCCCCCATTCTGCGAATCTTGTTTTCACATCTCAATACGATCGCGGTGTTATTTGATTGTCCTAAATGGTAATCGCGTTCTTCTCATTGATGCTGATCGCGGGACAATGTTGTGGCCACTAGCCCTTCTCATGAGCCATCCAGCGAATCCAAACGGTGACGTGGTAAAGAGAGAACGAAGAACATAAGAATGTGTTTTTATTGATCAGGTAATAAGAGTTATCGAATATCTGTGCAGTATCTATATTCTGTACGAAGGGAGTATTTATAAGATACAGGTGCACTGACTAAAGACTAACCAGTGCAGGGCAATAAGCGATTCTGAAGAAGGAACAATCCGAGATCGATGAAATTGTGGAACATCACGGCTAATTGACGAGTCGGCCTCCTCCACTGCATCATCACCAAGAACTTAGGATGCACCCTCCTGCAGTGCTCCTCTGATGATTGTGAAATAGAGAGATTGGTGCCTGTTCGTCCAACGGTAATGGTGAACTCGTGGTCGGCCTTTAAGTTGATGCCCTTTGGTGCAGGTGCAGGGGGCGTGTCCAGGAGAAGTTCTGGCTGTAGAGATGGACCGGGTTTGTTTGTTGGTTCAGTGTTTCAATTGGGGTGGGTGGGTGGGTGGGTGGGGTTATTACTTTGGGTTGTTAGAGAGTCCAGGGTTATTACCAGTAGGGATGTCAACGGGTCGAGTTCGGGTCAGGTGACGCTCCATCCGACCCGTCACCCGTTTTTTATCCGTATCACCTGACCCGACCCGTCACCTGAAAAATCACCACCTGTCACCCATTTTTTCTAGTATGTATTTCTCACTCGTTTCACCCGTATTTCCCGTTTCACCCCGTTTCACCCGCATTTCACCCGTGTTTCACCCGTATTTCACCCGCGTTTCACCCATCACCCACGGGTGAAACGGGTGAACCCGTCACCCGTTTTTTTTCTAGCATATATTTGTATTTTGTAACACCTATATAAGCTAAGTTTTTTGCTAAAAAATATCCATATTTGTTAATAAGACATACCATATCAACTAATGTTAACAACATACTCAAAACATAGAGAAATAACCATGAAATATGTATTTTTTTAAAAATATATATGTATGCGGGTGACGGGTCGGGTGAATGGATCGGGTGACCGGTGAAAATTTTTCACCCGACCCGTCACCCGAACCCGTTTCACCCGTCACCCGTTTTTCACCCGTTTTTTTGCGGGTGGGTCGGGTGATCGGGTGAAACGGGCACCCGTCACCCATTGCCATCCCTAATTACCACTCTCTTCTTTTGCACTTTCTCTTGGTTATATCATATTTTAGACTATTTCTACTTTTTACCAGAATCCACTGTTTTGCTTCTTAAATCTCTCTTGTTATTTTACTTTTTTTTCTTAATTATTAAAGGAAATAAACATTGATATTTATTATTATCACTGTTATTGTCAGTAATACACAAAAATCTTAAAATAATTTTTATTTATGATTAAAGATTATTATATTTATGAAACAAAAAATAAAATAAATGTATTACTAATGTAATTTTTTATTATTACCCGATTTTCTAGTTATCGTATTAAATGTGTAATATATTTAATTACTTTATAATATCAAAAGATGCAATATGTCACATTTTTGTTTTATCTTAGACTATATTAAGTATTAAAATAGTTTTTTTATCTTATCTATGTTTATGCATTGTTTATCATTTTTATTATATTAATTCTTGCCAAATCTTCAACAATGCTTGTCAAACATTTTAAGAACCATGTATTTCTTAGCAACATTAGAGAATACATTATTTGATTCTTAACTCTATCTATTTACCATATCATGTTAGAATATGCTTATTAATTATTATAAGAATAAAAAAATTCATTCATGATGATTAATACTACCATTACTAATATAAGACATAATCTTAACTAATCCTTTTATTTAGGATTAAATATTATAATGAATTTTGATATGAATATATTCATACATATTATAAATTTTTATGTATACTTTAGTATTACATTTTCATATCACCAAAATACAAGTATTAAGTACTAATTTACTTCAAATACGTATTTTTAAAAATATGAAAAAACATAATCAATATGAATCTCATTTCGTAGAGGACGATATTTCAAGAATTTTGATATATTTAGTCTATTTATATCATTATTAGCTTTTAAAATATTAAGATTTAAAATATACATTTGACATATTATAATTATAAAAGAAAAACTAATGGGTCCCATTTTATGGGTTTTTCCACAAGAACCCAAAGTTAAGATTCTTCATTCTCTCTATAATCCACTTATATCCACTTATCTTTTTGAATTTTTTTAAATTCTAAGAATCGTTAAGATCTATTGATAATTATGATCTAATATATCTATCAATTGTGTGAAAACAAACTTCCAAACATTGGGAAGCTTGAGAACTCTTTCATTGAAGAAAGGTAAGGATAAGGTGAAGTAAGAAGATAATGAAACAAAAAATACGTCCAACCTATCACTATAACAATGTCATCAATGGAGACAACTTGTATAAGATCAACGAAGGCAAACTAGAACTTGTCTCACCTCATGTAATCAAAGAAGGTGAGTAGTATGGTTCCCTGTAATGGTATAATAAATGGAGGCGAGCAAGATTGTTGCCTTTGTTTGTATGATCAATGAAGGTCTATTGTGATGATTTATCTTAGTTGTCTTCATTGAACCGTCACAACAGAGGTGAGCTTTCTGTTTTGCCTTGTTGTGCAAGCTTAGGTATGATTAACTGAGAAGACTTAATTTAGTTCGCTCTGTTGGTTCGTCACAAAAGATGCAAGTTCTTCATTTGCCTTCGTTGCGTATGCTTAGGTATGATTTACTAGTGCGATTTATCTTGGTTACCTCCATTGAACCGTCACAACAGAGACGATCTTTCTGTTTTGCCTATATTGCGCATGCATAGGCATGATTAACTGAGGTGACTTAATTTAGTTGCCTTCGTTGGTTCGTCACAAGAGAGGCAAGTTCTTCATCTGACTAAAAGAAAACTAACAGTAAAATAACATAAAACTACTAACAGCGCTGAGTTTCCTCCCAGTTAGCTGCCCGTCTTTATAGTCTTTGGCTAGACTCCCGCTTCGTTATCCTTATCCCAGATCAAAAATAAAAGTAGATAGTGGCTTCGTCGGAAAATGAAGTGATTAGCAAGCATTACCAAACCACATGGATCAAAACAAAACGTTACCTTGGAAAATAAAATAGGAAAATGAATACTTCATGAAACCTAGTGTTTGAGGAGGTACTGCCAGTAACTAAATTCTAATAGAAGACTAGGTGCGAATGACTCTCTTCCTCAAATTCGAGGACATAAACATCCTCTTCCTATTGGTGAGGCTCTTATAGGTGAGGTTCAAGTTGTTGACAACTTGGTGGTGGTTTTTTCTCCTTAGATTTGAGGATATAAATATTGTCTTTCGGTTAGTGAGGCTCAATTGAAAAATCGTGTTGGCAGATAATTACAGTAGATACTTCAATTTCTTCGTCCTCTATGAAATTAATCATAATTGGTGCTTCTACTGGCTCGGTTGCTCCGTTTGAGTTGGAATTGAGAAGGGGGAACTGAAACTCCCAAACAATCGCTCCAAATCTTTGTCGGATAACATTTTCCTGATAAGTTGCTCCATCTCTTCATCAGACACCGTAGCTTCAAAAGTATCTAGCTCGAATCGATCCTTACTCCTCGAAGTCACCACTGGAATCTCTTCTACCGGCTCGGCTTGACTCGGGAGTAATTCTTCTAGCCTCTATGTAAGCTGTTGTTTGTTCTTATTGAAATAATAATACTCCAACTGATTTTCTTTATACTATGAAGTAGTCTCCTCAACCTCCCACCAATAAGATTCTTGATTTGATTGCTGAGGTGGTTGATACTCCTCAACCAATCTTTGATAAGAAGATATCTCCTCCGGCATACGCTTCCATTCCAATTCGGCCAACAGTCTTCTCACCTCATCCTTGCTGCTCTCCATCGTCAGTACTCAGACTACAAAAACAAAATAAAAAATAAGAGAGACAAATCCCTAACAAAACAAACATAACTAAAGCAAAATAGAACAAAAGAAAATTTCCAAAATAAATAAAAACAAAAATAATAAATAGTAAAAATGAATGAAAATAAAAATAACAAAATTGCAACAACAAAACAAAAATTTAATAAATTGATCAAACTAGAGAAAATCATAATAAAAGTTAAAGAGAAACAGAGTTCCTAATTAAAATAAACTAAGGTCAATCTATTAAAAATACAACAAAATATAAGCAAGTAAGAAAAAGCAAAGCAAAACTAAACAGAAGTAAACTAAAAGAAAAGCAAAATTAAAATCTCAATTAAATAAAACAAAATTGTCAGTTAACCATGCCAGAGGTCCCAGACAACATCGCCAAAAACTTGTAGCAGTAAAAATATGTTATGACTATATCTCTATCACCTAGGTAGACCTAGCAAACGGGTTATCCGTTCGGGTTTGGGTTAATATCCGTTCGGGTCATTAAACTTTCAGGTCATTTTGGGTTCGGGTCATTCGGGTTCGGGTCAAATCGGGTTCGGGTTGTAATAGTGTCAGATATAATCGGGTTTCAATTATTTCTTTAAATAGGATGACTAAGACTGAAAGTTTATTCCCATAAAACCTACTTGGACTATGGAGCATTAGGTAGATACCTACATCAAGAATGTGGTTCGGTACCATGGTGTTCTAGAAACTATTGTTTCGGACAGGGACTCTCGATTCTTGGCAACATTTTGGCAGCAGTTCCAGAAGGACATGGGGACAAGGTTGAACCTTAGTACGGCGTTCCATCCAGCATCTGATGGTCAGACCAAAAGGACTATCAAAACCTTAGAGGACAAGCTTCAAGCATGTGTGATAGATTTCCATGGATCATGGTTAATGAATTGCACTTGATAGAGTTTTCCTACTACAACAGTTACCACGCGAGTATTAAGATGGCTCCATCACGAGGTGGGGGAAGCGGAGAAGGATATGAGGAAGAAGTATCCTCCTCACTTGTTCGATCAGGTAATGAATTAAGTTACGGGACATAACTTCTTTTAAGGGGGGGGGGGATCAGGTAATCATTGTTCCAGATGTTAGAAATGTCTTCGATAATTTTGGGTGATTGTTTTATGTAGATTGATGATAACTATGTGAGATTGTTGTCAACTGATATGGGTGAAGACGACTGTTTCCTTTGGAATATGACTGTTTCTTTTGAAGTATGGTATGTTCACATGTGATTTGAGCAATGTTTTAAGTATGTGTATTGAATGAAATTCACACAGAATTGAGGGGAGAATCTTTATGGTTAAGTTGTGAGGTTGCAACTTCAAGGACAAAGCTTTGTTTAAGGGGGGGGGGGGGAATGCAATACCCAGAAATTATAGTTCTCTAGGTTGCCTTCATCTTAGCACTAAATGTTATTCGGGGAGAGGTTGGTTCTTCAGATAGGTTGCTTCCGGAAGATGTACATGCTAGGTTCCGGTAGAGGTGAGTGGGTCAGTACCTGTTTCCTGTATTTACGCCATGATCGTTTCTTAAATTTATGCCATATCCTTAAGTTACTTAGAGAGTTACTAGCCGATCTTATCTTTTATAACTGCTGCTCGTATAAATACTCATTTGACCTTCTAGTTACCCTAATTACTCCTGAGAGCCGTAAATCACAACTTCCTTGCCGTTCAAACATAACTAGACACCTTCACTATCTTTTCTTCTCTTCTCCAATACCTAGCGATACGTTCTTCTGTTGTTGAGGCGAATTCGATTCAGAGTAACTTGGAGTCTTTCTCGTCTGTTCTACTAAGTTTTGAGTATCTTGGTGGTGACTCCTAGCAGTGACTAGAGCAGGGCTCAGGTAAGATGTTTTGTACTACCATTGTTTTACCTTGGTGAAATTATACTTGATTTGGATAAGGGTGAATGGCTTAGTGATTCCTGAGGTGATATTGTAGACTCGAGTATTATTGATTGGCATTGATAAGGGAAATTTTATTGGATATATATACAAACTGGATACACTGGTTATGCGCCGCTACCAATGCATTACGGTTTAAGCCACTATGATCTACTTCTACTGGTCACTGTAAAGTACCGTTAGGGGGAGTGCACACTTAAGGACATAAGGTGAGGTGGAATGGTTACTCGAGGGAACGTAGACTTTGTGTCCTTTGTATTATGACCGACGTGAACCCTTGAGGTCTTGGATAAATGAACCCAAAGGACCGAGGACTTAGCGTCTTTTGTCTTATGACCGGCGTGAACCTTTGGGGTGGTGGATTTTCTCCCTTATCGATCATCAATGTTGTGTGTTAGAATTAAGGAACTTGGAAGTTTGGATATTTCGATCTGGATTCTGGCTGCATGAGTGGTTTACCTTGGATTTTATATTACGTACCCATGGTGTTTCCAAATAAAATGAATTTTACACGAAGTAGCAATAACTTACACAGTTTTAACTATTGCGTAACCCCTTTAATTGTTGTTTGTGATTTCTGGTTGCAGGTTAATAGCTGAGGTCTTGCTTTTGTTGGTGGGGATTACGGAATGACTTAGGAGTAGCTAGTAGTGTTTTGAATTATTCTAGACAGTATTTATTTCCAGAAGCTGTGATAAGTATTTGTTTTCCAGAAGCTTGTACTGGTAGGATGGATTTCAGAGATTCTAGTTTGAGATAAGATTAACGATTATAGTTGTAACCACTTTGAAATTTAATAATATTTCTGTTTGACTAATGATGAATTGTGTTGGAAAGTTTAGCCTTAGCACTCACTCTTTTGGGTATGGCGTTAATACCCCGTTAGGTTTCTTTACTTCCGCTGCGACTATGTTAGGGTTAGGTACGGTAGGAAATCGGGGTGTTACATCGTCTGTCTGTAGTCTGCTGATTGTTGTCTGCTGCTTGGTGTGTGAGCTATCTGGTGTCAGTTGTATGTGTTTGGTTTGTGGTAGTCTGCCATCAAAGTCACATAGCGGAAATGTAGTGTCTGTGGTGTTAAGTGTAAGTTTGAGAGTGTTGGGTCCTTTGGGAAAGGATGCATTTTGTGAGTTCTGAGGTGATTCGGTTGTGTGTTCTTCGTGTCGTTTGCAGTGTTTTGGGTTAAGTTTCAATGAGCTTCGTTGTGCTATGTGTTTCTTTGCCTTAGTAGTGAGTTTTGGGTTGTAGCTCGTGGTTAGGTTCAAGCTTTTGTAGTGTTAGATTCCTCTTCGTGTGAGTCAGTTTCTTTAGAATTCTTGCACTTGAGGTGCATCAGTTCGAGCTTTGAGTTTTGTCAAATTTCGAGGGTGAACTCCTTTTTAAGAGGGGGATAATTTTTTGCCCCAGTTTTTCTTTATGTTGTTTCTGGTTTACAAAGGGAGCGTTATGCTATTTTCAAACTTTATGTTTGAGAGTATGTCATTTCTAGTTGTATATACTATCTTATAAGGGAGGAGGGGCAAGCTGGTCTTTTTGCCTTGTTATTTATTAAGTTAGGAAATGAGTTTTCCTAACTTCCTTTTCATTTTCCTCACGCACGTTCTGATTTCTTTCCCCGTTCAACTCTCCTTCTCGCCCTACTCTTCCTCTTCATATTCTCCCTTTGCTTTTCTTTTTCCTTCTCCAATCTGCTACTTTCTTCATGCAGTAATGTTCTTCCAGGAGGTCATCTTTCAGGTTTGGATTGTGGATTTAGTTTGTTTCGTTTTGTCTCTGCTTTTCTTTGTTTCTGATTTTGGTTTTGACTTCTGGTTAATCCAGTCGATTGTTCGTTGAGTTTCAAGTGGAGATTCGAGGAGAGTTTGATGTGGAGTCTGTATAGCTCCACGTGCTCCGGATTGAGGTAGGAGGTAGATGAATTCGGTGTGGTTGTATTCACCCATGAGGATTCTTGGTTTCGTTCTATTTTTGAATGTGTTCAATTTGCTCTTTGATTTCATTGTGAATCTGACTTGGTTTTGAATTGCATTTTCGCTCTGTTAAAAC
This sequence comes from Limonium bicolor, assembly GCA_023374045.1. Lineage (NCBI taxonomy): Eukaryota > Viridiplantae > Streptophyta > Magnoliopsida > Caryophyllales > Plumbaginaceae > Limonium > Limonium bicolor. The sequence continues at coordinate 69,095,102 of CM041782.1, read as the reverse complement.
CCCATAAAAAAGTGTTTCGGCGTACTTTGTTATGGAAAGATATGTATATTAAATGGTGAAATTCTAGCTTTGTATTCATGATTATTGCTTCTGATTTTTTATAGTTTTGCTCCGTTTGGATTTCTGTCCAGACTTGTATGTCCGGACAGTGCTTCGTACGCCTCTGTTTTGTGATGGTTTTTTCATTGTTTGGACTTCCGTTCCGACCTGTATGTCCAGACGGGGTGCGAGGATGGTGCCAGGGTTCGTAGTTTGACTTGTGTCCGGACTTGCAAGCCCGGACACAAGTCAAGACGTGTTTCTGTTTTGAGTCTCGGCATGTGTCCGGACTTGCAATCCCGGACACATGTCCGGATGCCACCGTGTAACTTTTGTCGGACATCTATCCAGACTTCTCTGTTTTGAGTCTCGGCATGTGTCTGAAGTTGTAAGCCAATATGCATGTCCGAACAACCATTTTTTTTGGCCTAAAATGTTTGTTTGAGATCCGTTTTGACTTTCGTTTGTGGGGGTATGACCCCCTAAGTGTGTATAAACTATTTGACAAGTTTTTCTATGCGTTTTCATGCATTTCCAATCCGTAAGTATTCATTTTGTTTCTGATCTCTGAATTGCTCTAAAAGTTTGTTTCGGTCTCTGACTTCTGGTTAGCTTTCTGTGCTTTGCCAGTCTTGGCATAGGACTTCTATTTTGGCTTCAATTTCGCTATGCAAAGCTATTTATTATGCTGTGTTTGTTCCTCTTAACAACACCTTCTCTTTTGGGACCTAGTTTATTAGCCTTCTGAATTACTCCTGACCACAATATCATCTACATATGCCTCGACGTTTCGTAATTGTTGTTCTTTGAAAACTATGTCATTCGCCCATTGAAAGGCTCCTGCATTTTGTAAGCCAAATGGCATGAGTTATAACAGATGGTTCCGGAGGAGACGACAAAGGATGTCTTCTCAGCATCTTCTTTATCCATTATGATCTAGTTGTAACTAGAGACGACATCTAGAAACTTAGGACATAACTTTGAGACATTGCAAGAATGAGTCGATCTATTTATTGTAATGGATAAAAATCCTTTGGGCAAGCTTTATTTAAGTTAGTAAAGTATACGCACATTCTCCACTTTTTGTTGGATTTTTTTGCCATCACAACATTCACAACCATTTTGGGTAATACCCCTTTCTGATAAATTATGCCTCGAGCAACTTCTCTACTTTTGTCCGTACAGCTGCATCTCTTTCTGCTCCAATCACCCTTCTATTTTTCCTAACAGCCGGATGATGTGGATCAATATTATTCAAGTTATGCTGAATGACCTTCGCCCTTCGGGTCTATGTCTGGCATTTCTTCCAGTTTCCATGTGAAAATCTTCCTTCTAGTTCCATAAATTTCATTTAAAAATCCCGTCCCTTGTTATCAAATGCATTTCTAATCTTAAAGAATCTGAGAGGATAAGACTGTAGGGGGTACCTCCTTTGGTTTGTGATTGGAGTAATCATACTGCCTTTGTTCGGGGGGGGGGGGGGGGTCCGAAAGCTGCAGTTCTTTTTCTGTGTACTCTAGGGATGATCCTCTGGTTTTCAAAAATCCATTTTATGGGAAGACTCCATAATCTGTACCTCACACACCCGAGCCATTTTCTGGCTTACCCTAATGGTCACCATTTTTCTTGATTTGGTAAGATATTTCAATTTCATATAGTGTGAAGAGCAAATTGCTTTGAAAGTATTGATGTCTGGCCTCCCTAAGTACATATTATATTTACCCTGAGAGTTCTGGGACAATATGGACTAGAAGCTTTATGTCCTTCACTCATCTTCTATTCCCAAAGTCATGGTGACCTTGATACTTCCTGGTGTTTGAGTGGAAACACCCCCATGAATCCTCCTAAAGTGCACTAGTACAAAAATGGTCTTTTTCTGCGCCCCTATTTCTGCGGTTGTTAAACAACCGCAGAAATAGAGCAATTTCAGAGACCTATTTCGGCGGTTCTTTCCTAAAAACCGCCGAAATAGGTCTTGTTTTATTTTTTAAAAAAATAAGGACCACCTATTTCGGCGGTTGTAACCTAAAAACCGCCGAAATAGGGGCTGATTTTTTTTTAAAAAAAATATCGACGACCTATTTCGGCGGTTCTTACCTTAAGAACCGCCGAAATAGGTTCTTTAATAAAACCCCTACCCTAATTCTCTCTTCATTCACCGACGCTTCATCTCTCTCTCCCGTTCCCATCTCTCTCCCTGCTGCTGCTGCTTCTGAGCGACCGAGAGCGACCGCGATACGATCCTGCCACCGCCGCCTCGTCCTCGCCGCCTCGTCCTCACCGCCGCGCCTTCCTCGCCGTCTGGTTGTCGCCGCCCCGTCGTCACCGGCGAGTTCGAACAGAAGCAGCAGCAGCAAGCGATTTGGGGGAGAATTGTTGGTAAATCGAATTTGACCTAAATTTATGGATTGATTGTTGCTGAAATTGTGATTGAATGTGAATGTGGATGATAAATTAGTGGAGTGTATGAAATTTGTGTATATATGTAGTATTGTAAAGTGAAATTATATGTGCACACAAGGTGCTCGACAAAATGTTTGAGTGAATAATTGTGGTTTTTTGCTCATTTTGTGTGGTTGTTTTTTTTTTCGTTTTTGATTTTGCGTTTTGCTTTTCGTTTTAATTGCTTGAATATGAGGAACTAACATTGCTTTGAGTATTAGTGGTGTTATTGTATAATGAGGAAGAGATTGAGTTGTTTAAGTGTTAATAAAATGATGATTAAAGGGCTTGGAAGCCAAGGGGAAATAGATGAGTTTGTGCAGAAATTTAATGTATGTTAGTGCTTAAGATTGTTGTGGATATTAGAAATGAGTTGGTGAGCTGAAATTGTGTGTGGGCAATGCTAAAATTATAGGGGAAATTCTGTCAAAATTGTCCTAGAAATTAGATGACTTGAGTTGAGGAAAAAAGAACATAGAGTAACTAGGTGTTGTAGAGGTGAACTTGAGTTGAGTGGAGTAGAACCTTGGGTGAAGATAAGGCAAGTGTGTGCTAGATGACACTAGTTGAAGGAACATGGAGTGGTAGGAATGAGAACAAAATCTGTAACAAGGAGAACTTAGAAAACTAGAGCAAGTGTTGAAAATTAATTTGTTTATTTTGTTATCAGTTGAATTGGTTTAGTGTTAGGTTTACATAATTCTTTTTTTTAGGTTTTAAATTTAATTCTGTAGGTTAATAGTATGTAGTTCGTTTATCTTTTCTCTTAATTCAATTAGGATATATTTACATGCTAAGTTTGAATTTGCTTTCTTTTTTAAATTTTGTTACGTGCTTTTTTTTCATTACTCTTTTTTATTCTTGTGTTTATTTTTACTTTGTTTAATTATACGTCAAATTTGATTAGTTAGGATTACTCTTGCTTTCGTTATAGACTTTTAGTATTTATTCTGATTTTTTACTTTTTGTTTTTTATTTTGCGTTTGCTTTGTTTATTTTATTTTTTGTCATTACTTGAATTGGTTTAGTATAAAGTTACATAATTCGTTTTTTAGCTTTTGAATTTAATTCTGTAGGTTTAATAGTATGTAGTTCATTTATCTTTCTCTTAGTTCAATTAGGATATATTTACTTGATAAGTTTTAATATTTTTTTTCAATTTTATTTGCATTTTTTTTTTTCTCGAGTCGATTATTTATTTTATAGTTTTATTTTTTGTTTTATTTTTGTTTTTTTTCTCATTTTGTGTGGTTATGCCTTTGTAGGGGGAAATCACTAAATGGGCTCACCAGACTGAAGTCGTACGGGGCTGAATACACTTCATTTGTGAACCCTAATATACTCAGCTTACATCTTCATCTTTTAGCTATTATATATTTTTTTTTTTTTACTCATTTTGTGTGGTTATGCCTTTGTAGGGGGAAATCACTAAATGGGCTCACCAGACTGAAGTCGTACGGGGCTGAATACACTTCATTTGTGAACCCGTAATATACTCAACTTACATCTTCATCTTTTTAGCTTATTATATATATTTTTACAATCCTAATTACGAACAATTAACATACATAAACTAATGAGTTTCTATTCTATCTATAGAGAAGTGCTTAAGATTTCCCCATTCATTGCACGGTATATTGAAAGCGGAGTGGAAGAACCGGTAATATAATCTAACTTTTCTTTTTCTCTTTTACACTTTGTATTTCCACCAAATATTGAAATTTGGTATGATGAATAAATTTGGTATTAGTTTGATTTGTGATGGAAATTTGTGTTGTTGAATGATTGGTGAATGCTTAATAATAAGCATGGGATAGATAAAATTATGCAAAGGTCATGCTGATTTTTTTTAACAAAATCTCTTTGTAATTAATATTGTTTGATGTATGTGTATATGTATAACAATATCTAAATTTTGTCTTTATCAGGTCTCACCACATTTAAGTCCGTGAACCACCTCTCTTATTTTCCACCTTCTTCCCGTCACCGTTGCAGTTTCCTTTTCTGTGTACAAGTAAGCAACTAAACTTTGCTTTTTGTTTGATCATTGAGATTATGTATTCAGATAATATAGGTGCTAGTATATAATTTAGGTTGAAACCTTAGAGTTAGAGTAGCTAGCTTATTTAATATGCATACAGTCACGCTTCGTTAATCGTACCGTTTTGTATTTCAAATAAAGTATGGAGCGTGACTGGATGTACGGTGAGCGAGGGGATCACTATCGCACAACATTGAAAGAGTTTTGCAAAGCGGCAGTGCAGCACAAGGACATGACAAAGGCGGAGAAAATACCTTGTCCTTGTGTTGACTGCGGTGTCTTAAGGAAATTTCAAACATTGTGGAAATTGAATTCCATCTGAAGACTCGCGGTTTCATGCCACACTATAAGAGATGGATTTTTCATGGAGAAAGTGTTGAACATAATGTCGGGTCCTCGTACATTAATGAAAGGGAGAGGATGAGAACCGACCACACATTTGATTTTGTCGAGTCGGAACCGATCCCAAATGCTTCCGGAGTCAATGACAGTGAACCGACTTATCATGATGAGCAAATAATGGAGATGCTTGATAACGTTGAGAATAATTTTGTCGATCGACCGGATGAGTATCAAAGGTTGTTGGACGCATCCAAGACGGCATTGTATCCTACGTGCACTAAGTACACGAAATTGACGGCTATATTGAATTTGTTCAACCTGAAGGGAAGATATGGATTGAGTGACAAAGGTTTCTCGGCATTCCTCGAGCTGATTCATGATATGCTACCGGATGAGAATGGTCTCCCTACCACCACCTATGAGGCAAAGAAATGGGTGTGTCCAATGGGAGTAGAGTACAAAAAAATTCACGCGTGGTCCAAACAACTGTGTGTTGTACAGGGGTGAATACGCACATCTGGACACTTGCCCGAAATGTGCGTTGTCCCGGTATAAGCATAAAGATGGTGAGTACTCCTCCGTTCAAAAAAAAGCCCTCCAGCTAAATTACTGTGGTATTTGCCGATTATACCCAGATTCAAACGGTTGTTTGCGAATCCGAAAGATGCAAAGAATTTACGATGGCACGCAGAGGGTAGAAAGAGTGATGAGAAATTAAGACATCCAGCAGATGGACCTCAGTGGAGAAACATCAATAGACGGTTCAAAGAACATTTTGGAGGTGAAGATAGGAATTTGAGGCTTGGGCTATGTACTGACGGGATGAACCCGTACGGCACATTAAGCAGTCAACACAGTACTTGGCCCGTTTTACTAGTGATCTACAATTTGCCTTCGTGGTTGTGTATGAAACGCAGGTACATAATGTTATCACTTTTGATATCTGGCCCCAAGCAGCCAGGTAATAATATTGATGTATACCTCGCCCCATTGATTGATGATTTGAAGTTGCTGTGGAATGAGGGAACCGTTGTGTATGATGCTTATGCAAGGGAAAATTTCACGCTCAAGGCGTTGTTGTTCTGTACGGTCAACGATTTCCCTGCATACGGGAACTTGTCTGGATACACTGTGAAAGGAACATTTGCATGTCCGGTGTGCGAGGATGACACATGTTCGGACCGTTTACAAAATTGTGGTAAGAATGTTTACATGTGTCATCGACGTTTTCTACCTGAAGATCACCCTTATCGTAAGAAGAAGAAACTGTTCAATGGTGAGGCCGAGACTCGAGTGGCCCGTCTACCTTTGACCTCTGAGGAAGTGTATGCAAAGGTTAAGGACATTGTGAACGTCTTTGGAAACACATCGAAACCGGCAAAGAACATTTGGAAAAAATGCTCTATCTTCTGGGATTTACCGTATTGGCGTCACCTGCCTGTCAGACACTGTTTGGATTTCATGCACATCGTAAAGAATGTTGGTGAGGCAGTGAGTGGGACTTTGCTCAACATACCCGGCAAAACGAAAGACGGATTGAAAGTGAGAAAAGACATGCAAGCCATGGGTATAAGGAAAGAGTTACACCCACAGGAGAATGAGAGACGAATATACCTACCTCCTGCATGCTACACACTTTCAAAGAATGAGAAGATCAGCTTCTGTAAATGTCTACACTCGGTAAAAGTACCATCTGGATATTCTTCAAACTGGAAGAATATTGTATCAATGAAGGATTTGAAACTGTTAGGCATGAAATCTCACGATTATCATGTATTGATGTTACATCTTCTGCCAGTAGCAATCCGTGGGATATTGCCAAATGATGTCAGAAATGCGTTAACCAGATTGTGTTTCTTCTTCAATGCTGTCTGCTGCAAGGTAATTGATGTAAACTCTCTCGATGATCTACAACGTGAAATTGTGGTAACATTATGTCAATTAGAGATGTATTTCCCACCATCATTCTTTGACATAATGGTGCACTTGATAGTCCACATTGTTCAAGAGATCCAATTTTGTGGTCCGGTCTACTTACGCTACATGTACCCTTTTGAACGATACATGGGTATTCTAAAGGGTAGAATGAGGAATAGATATCGACCAGAAGGGAGCATAATTGAAGCAACGGTGACTGAGGAAGTCACAGAATTTGTGACTGATTATCTGAATGAAGCAGAATCAATCGGTATCCCAAAACCAAGACACTACGGCAGATATAAAGGCAAAGGTGTCATTGGAAGAAAGATTGTGCAAGTACCAAGTCAACTGATTCATCAAGCACATCTGTTTGTGTTACAACACCTTGAGGCTGTTGAACCCTTCTTTGATACTCATATGAATGAGTTGAGACAACAAAATCCTACCAGAAACCATCTTTGGCTTACGAAAGAACAAAACCGACTGTTTGTCCAATGGTTCAAATATTATGTCTTTGAAAAAGCGTCATCAAATTCAGAAGTTCTCAATGAAGAAATCAGATTTTTGGCAATAGGACCTGAACCTAATATTGTATCATTTGAGGGGTATGACATTAGTGGGTATACTTATTACACTGCACGCCAAGATGCTAAATCAATAAACCAGAACAGTGGAGTAAAAATAGAAGCGGCATTCAATGAGTACCACATCGGTAACCAGTCTCAACCAGTGAGGAGCTCCAGTTGGTATTACGGTGTTATCGAGGACATTTGGGAGCTAGACTACCATATTGATTCGTTTTTAGTGTTCCGCTGCAAATGGGTGGACAACCGACGTGGAATCCAAAACGATGGAGGTCTTACCTTGGTTGATCTCACACGTGCCAGTTTTAAGGATGATCAGTTTGTTATGGGAAAAGATTGTGACCAAGTGTGGTATGTTCAGGATCCAAAAGACTCCAGATGGTCTGTTGTTCTTCCAGGTAGAAGACCAGTTCAGATTGAAAATGAAAATGAGGATGATGATGATGAGAATGAGACGATTGAAGGAACAACATTGTTTCCTACGGGGTTGCGGGATTTAAATGTTGATACTCAAAACGACTTGATTTATGCACGATCAGACCATGACGAGGGTTTTTGGGTTGATAACACCAAAACATAGAAGTATTTATGGTAATGTTATGTTTACTATTTTTCTTGACTTGTTCAACATTTGTCTTTACATTATAAATTCATCCAATTAATTTGACTAACTTATCTTTACTGCAGTGGCTGATCACCCTATGGACCAGCCCATTGAAGAAGCTGATCCTCATCAGCAGAGACCAGCAAAACGGGCCACACGAGGAGGAAAGAAGGGGAAGAGAACTCACCCACCGGAGGATGAGGCTTGTCCATCACAGCAGGTGACAGAGCCACCAGCTTCCTCCTCCTCCGGACAGAAGGTGAAGAAGAGAGGTGCCACCCGTGCACTGAAGGCAATTAAAGGCCCCCCCCACGAAGCCTTTGCAGTTCAATGAGTTCAACCAGCCATACGGTAATTGGAAGCATGATTATACTGCATATGCTGGCCACCTGGTCAAGACTTACTGCGACATAAATCACAATTGGAAGCAAGTGCCACAATCATTGAAGGACACTATGTTTGGGCTTCTTCAGGTGTGTTATTTTTTTATAATATGTTATATAATTTTAGAGTTTCTCGTTACTTGTGTTACTAAATGACTAATAATTGTTTATGTAGAGTCGTTTCTGCATTGATCCTTCTCTTAAGGAGGATATACTGAAAAAAATGGGGCGACAGTTCCGCGACCATAGGAAAAGCCTCTCTGACAAGTACATTCATGGTGCTGCGTATCAAGACCCTGAATCGGATGATGCAGAAAGAGGCGATGAACTGCCACCCTGGGAGGCGTACGAGGGCATCACTGAGGAGCAGTGGACGCGGTTTGTGGAGTATCGTCACACGCCAGAGTACCAGGTAGAGCTAATATTCAACGCTGTCTTTTATACATTTTGGCTGTTTTATTTGCTTATTTGTATCTTACACGTTACATATGTATTTGTAGGCGGTTCGTGCAAAACAGCAGGCAAATGCGAAGAAAATCTATACCCACATCACTTAGGTGGTAAAAGCATTGCCGAACGCGTACCAGAGTGGGAGCAAAAGGGCTTGCTTCCACAGGATGTGGCTCCTAGCGACAGAAGGATGAAGGTGTGGGAGTTGAGTCGAGTGCCAAAAAACTCGACGCCGGAAAAATCCTCAGTACGATGATGCCACGAGAGAGATTATAAATCAAATGGTATCTAATTTCGGTTCATAATTTAATATTTGTTTGTGTACCTGTATATTAATGAATTTTGTTAATTTTGTGTTTTATAGGAAGAGTTAAACTCTCAAGTTACTGAGGGTTCTTGGGCTCCGAACAGACAATATGATCCCCTTTCTCGTGCTCTTGGAAAGGTGGATCATCCTGGTCGCGCTATTGGTTTTGGTGGACAAGTTGGTATCCGCCAAGCTTTTGGCAATCCGGGGTCTAGGAAAGGCTCACAAGGAAGGATGATCAGCTATGAGGAACATTTGAAGGTTACTGCTGAGATGGAGCAGAGGCTTATGCAGAATGTTCAGCATTTGGTTGCAGAGGAGATGACAAAATACGCTCACAGATGTGCAGTAGTCAGGAGGTGACTAGACCAGCCCATGCACCATCAGCTGATAGGGAGGAGGGCACACCAGTACGGCAGAGTAGTGTGCAGTCGATAGATCCATATCCATATGGATCTATTAAGGTTTAGTCACATTAACTTAGAAAATAAATTATTTATTATCATCTATTTACTTCGATTGTGTTCGTTTAACCCTTCTTTACTTAATGTTCAGGAACCCTGTTATGCACGCTGTTCATGCCGATGGGAGGTGAGGATATTATGGTGGCGTGGGGTAAATTGTTTCCCTCATCTCGTACAGACACCGTCGGCGGTGAACCACTACGGCAGGGGTATGTCCGGGTGCTTGTAGATGATTATGTGACAGAATATGCTGATGTTGCTATACCGGTACCTCTGGGACAGAGAAACATACTTCGCTCTGTTCAAACAGCTACAATCCAATGGCCGGGTACATGGGTCAAAATCTCGGGCCAGGTAAACACAATTAACGCTTACTCTAAATTATAATTATCCGATATTTCAATTAGTATATGGTTTAGAGTGAGTCACTTAAACTTAATTAATCAACAAATTAGGAAAATGTCAAGTCGAAAAAAACTTCTAAAGGAAAAGGAAAAAGTGTTGCCACCAGCTCTCACGGGGGCATCCTCCAATTTCATGATGAGACCTGCTTTAGTAGAGAAGAACATATTGGAGGGGTTGTCACAGAACATGAGACTTCTGCACTCGGTTGTTGATGACGTCACCTCAGAGTGATAGGATCCAAGTGGAGGATAGCCAGGGTCTTTTTCACCATCACGAACCCGAAGGACGGACTCATACGTTCGATATATATATGTCCGACTTCGTTGATGTATTCAAGAGAGACTGGTTAAATGTGTCGATTCTGAAGTCAGCTAGCATGTGAGCGATCTCATACCTTTTCCTATATTAATGAAATACTTGAATTAGTTTTTGTACTTTAACGCCGTTCACTGATGTTGTTGTCTTTATGGTGCAGGCATGTGCATTCCAAGGCGATACGAGATCATCAGACTGACAGCTTCGGATTCCTATGCCCTGATACTTGCAGTGAAGTGACTATGTCAATGGATCCTGAAAGTCTTTTGCGGTACGTGACGAACACAATATATGAATGTGCAGACAAGTCATACATTATGCTGCCATATTATCAAGGGTAAGTCATACTTCCATATCTTATTACGTTTTATTTATAAGTTATGTTATCCGTGTTATGATTTCAATTTTATTCATCACGTGAGCAGTCGTCATTGGTCGTTGTTGGTTTTGGTCATGAAATACCCGAGAGTCTTACAGTTCGACTCACTTGGTACGAGTGCCAAGAAGCCAGCGATAGCAGCGGCTCTAAAAGGTGAGCTATTTAAATTATACAACAATTGTCATAACTTAATAAATTGTTTCGTTAAATTTGATTAATTTGTGTATTACATTCAAAATATTTATTTTGTATAGTGGCTTCCAAGCTGCACTGCGTGCATTGCAAAAGACACCGAAGAACATCCCTTGGACTGCAGTGAAGGTAGTTTTACTTATTTTGTGCAAATAGTTAACATGTTAATAGTAGACCTGCAAGTATGACTGATAACGTAATGTGTGAATGTATAGTGTCCAGTACAGCCTGGTGGATCAGAATGTGGTTACTATGTTATGAGGTTTATGCATGACTTAGTAGCATCATCCAAGTTTTTGCCAGAAAAATCATTGGACATGGTATAAAACTATCTTTGAAAGTCTTGGTTTATATGTATTTTTATTCTTTGTCATTCTTTGTGTAGTGTCTCATTAACTATTCATTTTTGTTTGTTCAAGGCTTTCGAAGAAATCGTGGGCATTGGAAATTATGAAGATAGGCACATATCTGAAATCCTCGAGGATTGGGCAGAATTTATCTCCATCGACGTACTTAGTTGATTCCTCTAAGTTAGTTTGCGTTGAACGTTACTTGTGTTATTATGTATTTCATTAGATTGAAACGTAGTGAATTGTATATTGTAATGGAGTGTGGTGTGGAGAGTGTGGTGAAGTGTACAACTAATCCTTATTTTTGTTATGAATTTCTTGCTTTTTCTTGCATTTATTGATGCGTGCCGATGATTATGGCCGTTTATGGGTTTATAGTATGCTACTGAGGCGCCCCACTGTGGTGGCAGCATTATAAAATGTATTTACAGGTTTGCTTAATTTTATGGTGTATTTGGGTGCATTAATAAGCTGGAAAGGAAAAAACAAAAAAAAGACAGTCTATTTCGGCGGTTCCTACTACAGAACCGCCGAAATAGACCACCTCCATTTGACCGTAAACGTTTGACCTGGCCACCTATTTCGGCGGTTCTACTAAAGAACCGCAAATAGGTGGCCAGGTCAAACGTTTACGGTCAAATGGAGGTGGTCTATTTCGGCGGTTCTTAGAAGGAACCGCCAAAATAGGATAAAAAACCTATTTCTGCGGTGCTCATTCTGCGGTTGTAGGCCCTTAAACCGCAGAAATAGGCTGTTTCCTACTAGTGGTGGTTGTGTATGGTTTGATCATTTCTTTCAGAATATCCATTTTCTAGAGGCTTACAGTGAATGACGTTGGCTCCTTCCCCACTGTCAACTAATATCCTGTCCACCATCCTCTTATTCACTTGAGCGCTGATAACCAGGGGTCATTGTAAGGATAATAACTCCATCTTCATCTTCTTCTGAAAAAAAATTGGAGGCAACTTTCCTTTTTTTTGTTTTTCCTCTTCCGGAAGCTTTTCATGGACCTATGGATGTTCCATTTTTGCTCTTTACCTAAGAGTGGTCCTACTTCCAAAAATACCTCGTGTTTTTACTCATTGGAAAGAAATCATATTAGTTTTATTTATCTTTTTGCTTTTTATTACATCCTTAATTTTTCGATTAACAAACCTGTTATCATCAGGTTATGTTTTCGTTGCAATAGGGATGGTTTTCTTCCTTTGTCCCTTCATTTCTTTTCTTGCTTTGATTGTTGTGGTTGTTATTGCTATTCCGTTGGGATCCATCTATTGTTTTCCTTCTTCCTCTTTGCTCAACAATTTTGTTCAGCTCTCAATAGAGTGTAGAACAAGTGATGGTTCTGTGACTGCTATTCCCATGGTACACGCAGAAGGCTATCGGAGTTTCTCCTTGCGTTCGTTTTCTGAGAGGAAGGAGTGCTCCTTCTCTTACAGTGGCAGTGTACCTCCTAGGATCGATCTGGTACCTAGGTCACTAATACTCGGTGTTTATGGTAGGTTTGTTGTAGGGCTTGTAGCTATTTTTTATATTGTTTGAATTCACTCCTCCCTTAGAGGACCCTGAGTACCCCCCTTCTTCTCTATCTCTCTCTTTAAAGCTCACGGTTAGATCCCTGGCCTTACTTTGTGATATCTCAGCTTTCAAGAATTCATGGATCATCTATGATAGTTCCCTGTGAGTCTTTAGGGATTTAGTGGCAATCCTTCCGGCGAGTCTGGCATGATGTAGGCCGTTGGCGAAGGCTTTTATAAGTATCTTTTCATTGACATCATCAATGTCAGCCACAACCTTGTGGAATTTTTCACTATAGTCCTTCACAATCTCTCCCTTCATTTGCTTTAGGTTCATCAACTCAATGGTCCCCTTCTTGACCTTCTTACTTGTCATGAAATATTGTTTGAATTCCTTAGTTAGCTGCTTGAAGGTCTCAATGGATTAGGGTGGCCTTGTGAAGATCCAGCTGAGTACTCTTTTTGTTAATGTTCCGGGGAACAAATTATAGAGCGCCAAAGAGTTGGTTCCTTGTGTGTTCATGGTGAACATGAACCATTGGATGCGCTAGGATGGATCTTCAGTGTCGTCATACTTCTCAATGGTTGGAGCTACAAAGTGGGGAAGTAGTTTGGCTCGCCTTATCCTTTCACTGAATGGATATAGATTCATATCGATCGAATCTTCCTCCTCTAGTGTTTCTACTCCACCCTCTGAGGCTTTCTCCCCGGCCTCCATCTCCGCAGCGCTTCCATCTCCGCAGCGCTTCCATCTTTAGCCTTTTGCTTCCTTAATTATTCGTCAATTTTTCATTCATTTCTTTCATCTCTTCTTGGTGGTTAATATCCCTTTGCATCATATCTTGTTGCAGTTGCTCGTTGCTCTCGACTATCTTTTGATTGACAGTCTGAGCCAGCCTTCCAAGTAGATCCTCGAGGTCTCCCGAGTCATAGAATATATGTCTTGAGTCTCCAAGCTTGAGTCTTCAATGTTCTTCCTAGTTCTTAGAGCCATATCTTTGATCTTGTATTCGCGATCACAAAATTTTAGTTTTTGAGTCCAATCTTGGATTCTTAATGGATAAAATTTTCTCAGTTTCTATAGTGTGGATATTCATGGTTGCCTTATGGCCGATCAGTTCCCACAAACAGCGCCAAATGTTAAGGTATATAATTTGGAATCCTAGCTACCGTTGTCCCCTAGAGTTTTCCTTTAGACCTTCCCTCTTTATGTTCTTATGAAAGTAAGTGGACTTTCACCTGGAGCGAACGGTTTTTTCTGGCTATGGAGTATGGTTTCTAGAAGAAAAATAAACGAAATGAAAACTGAAATATTGAGTCAACTTCCACCGAAAACGGGCCATAATAACCAAGATCAAGAACAAAGAGATGGAGAGAGAGTTGGGAGTAGAAGAAGACATATTCTTCTTCCCATAACCACAATATAAAGATAACTATCAACAAATAAGAGAATGGTAACCCGGGCAGATACGGCTTGTATCAAATGTCCCCTACAATTCATAGATCTCACACAGCTAGATGACCCAGACCACCATTACAATGTTGTTGAAATCGTAGTAAATGTGTAAGGGAGATAAGAGACATGAAAAAAGATAATCACTAGAAGAAACGACGTAAAAAATAAGTGATTAATCGCAATAACTGTCAAAGGTAGAGAAGAGATGAGGAAGTGTGAGAAGATTGAAAATAATGAAACAGAATGGAGAGCCTGGAGAAGGAGCCATATTGGAAGGTGGAGACTGTCCACTTGTCACCAAGGGATTGGGAAAAACATTAAAAGAAGAAAAAAATAAAAAATAAAGAGAAACTAACACGCGAGCACGGGAAGCAATTTTGGAGGGGCTGAATATGATATTTGTTATTAGGAGAGAGAAATAATTTTTTTTCAAAATGTTATAACTTACAAAATATAAGTGTAAAAATAAAAAAAAATTATACCATTGTTCATCATTTTTCGTGCTCTTTAAAACAAGATGCATCATGAATATGTTTTGGTAAACTTAAAATTTTATGTTTTTAGAATGAGTATATATTACAAAGTGAATTTTATTCATTAGCAAAATGAATCTTCTTTCATAATAAAATGAACCTTATTCATTAATAAAATGAATCTTACCCCAAACACTCTAAAAACCACCATAGTAAAGTTAAAAAACGTCGAAGACATTTGACATTTTTATGTTTGTAGTGTAGGGTTTAGGGACCCTAAACCACAAACCCTAAAAACCGGTCGAGTCAATAACGACAATATAAAGTAGAACTAATACCAAAAGAGATATACCCTACCCCCTAAACACCCAAAACCCACCCTAGGATAGCTAAAAACGCCGAAGGCATTTTTATGGTTTGTAGTGCAGGGTTTAGGGTTGTTCAACCACAAATCCTAAAAAACTGTCGAGTCAGTGACAACAATATATAGTGCAGAACTAATGCCAAAAAGATTCCCTACCTACCCCCCCCCCCCAAACACCCTAAAAACCACCCTAGGAAGACATTTTTAGGGTTTGTAGTGCAGGATTAAGGTTCACTTTTAAAAAAACACAAATGATTCACATTGTTTAAAACGAATGATTCATTTTCAATAAATGAAAGGTTCTTTTTATAAAAACCTCTGATTCACATTTCTTAAACCTCTTAATCACCTACTTTAGTTAAACAATATATGCTTACGAGATTCACTCTTATTACTCTGATTCACTTTGTAACAACTTCTGATTCACTTTTTAACAACCTTTGATTCACTTTGCTTAAACCTTTGATTCACTAGAAAATACTTTTTTAAAACGAATTATTCATTTTCAATAAAAGAAGGTTCACTTTATAAAAACCTATGATTCACATTTCTTAAACCTCTTAATCACTTACTTTAGTTAAACAATATATGCTTATGAGATTCACTCTTATTACTCTGATTCATTTTGTAACAACTTCTGATTATTCCTTTTTAACAACCTTGATTCACTTGCTTAAACTTATGATTCACATTAATCTTAAAAATATGTACACCACAAAATAAAATTTTTAAAATTTATTAAAGCATATCCATGTTACATCTTGTTTTGAAAATATACGAAAAAGATGAATAATGGTATAATTTGTTTTATTTTTGTAATTATATTTTGTAAGTTATGATTTTTTTTTTAAAAAAAGTTTTCTCTTTCCCACCCCACTACTCCCCCATTGATACTCCCCTTACACGTTTTTGACTATTCCCTTTATTCTCTTTTTTTTTTTTTTTTTTATTTTCCTCCCTCCAATAGAATGTGACATATAGTACACTCCATACTACAGACCTGAACCAAGTGACAGTTAAAATCGCGTAATGAAATAAGTGACGGCCAGGGTTCCCATCGCTCGCCAATAGACAACATTGCAATAGGCGATGGACCGTGTTATGCGGTGAAGAAAGGCAGCCCAAATATAAGCCAAGTATTTTTTTTCCTGTAAAAAACAAAACAGCTGAGTTCGATAAATTATACTTCGCATAAGAATAAAATTACATATTCACACCAAGTATCGATAGATTGTAAAAGATCACCACTCGATGGTGCTGGCCTTACATACAAATTATAATAATTATAAAGGCACATTAAAGTTTATGGTTTTTTTAATTAAAAGGCTTGGTAACTACCTTTTATTAATATAGTTGATTCTCTCAACCGACTCCCAGATTTTTCACATGGGGGTTTCATATTTGTCTCATATGCTGTGCTGGGCAACTTAATTGCTTCTTTATTCCCAGGCGCCATTGCTCCTGCTGCCATCATCCTAAGGAATAGGAGAATAAAATATAATATGAGAAATGAATAATAAACTATCTCCACATATCTGGTGCTTTGTGAAAATCAGATTCTCTGCATTATAGTATGTAATAGCAAGACTGATTTACATTCAAAAAGTAATAAACAATGTCAGAAGGTCTATACTACACTCTTCACATTGACCTAAAAAGAGAGCTCAACAATCAATTATCTCAACATCTTCAACTTATTTGTTATAAGATCACAACAAATACAATGTGTTGAAGTGTTCAATCTCCAGTTACTTAATTATATAATGGCCTAAAACCTAAGCTAGCTCACTGGAACCTATTACGACCGCCACCTAATTTTAATCTACGGTAAATTTAGAAAAGGTTAGAGTTCGGGTCCGGGGCTAGTACACACACTTTTCCAGGTTTAAATTACTTTCACTACCCTTATAAGTTGGTTTTCCTCTATTTATGTTATTTGGGGCTTATTATAAAGTTGGTATAACCTAAGTGCGTAGGTTTCTGTATTTTTGTATTTTTTAACATTTTTTTGACAGATTGAAAGTGAAAACTGAAATTACCTAAACTAGGGTTTTGGAAGCCGAATTAAGTCAAATTTTAAATGTTTGTGGCGACGAGCCTAATATCCGTACCCACGGACCCTAATTAAACTAGTTATTCAGAAATATCGAATTTGTACAAAACCAAAATTTTAAGGAGTTCGGGGTCACATACAGAGTGTTCGTAGGCCTGGGCATGTTAAGAAAAACCCTGAATTTGAAAAATTAAACTGTTCCGCTGCCGTCCAGGATCCTTGAATGGGTGTCCGTAGGCACAGACCGCCACCAAACGGTAGCTTTTGGGTACTTTTTGGTGGTGTTTTTTTGGCTCCAATTTTATGGATATATTCCTAATTTGATTCTAACACGTTATGATTAAAAGTTTTTTGAGTTGAAGTCGAATTTGACACGAAACTTAGCTAACAAGTACATACACAGATTAAATTTGAGTTTTTGTTGAAGATTTCTGTAGAGAGTGTATGGATTTCGTAGGTTTGAGTTTTGATGGTCGCTAACCTATTTTAAAAGCTCCAAGTTGTCGTCTTAGCTTGGCAAGATTCTTTGATCGGTTTATTAGTTGTCCTTCAGTTGGGCAATGACTTCTACTTCTGACTCCTTCTTCCTCGTGATTTTAACCATGTTTTCTTCTGTATTTATGGTGTTTTGATGTTTAGAAGTTTGATGGGAGAAGAAAGATTGTGTTTTTCGTGATTTCGGGCTGATTTCAGTAGAGTTTCAGCTTTGGGATTATTGAAAACGTGGGTGGAAAGTTGGGAGAGTAAAGTTATTCTTTTGGGAAGGTTATCATGTGTTTTAGGTCATTTTTTGGGAAGATCCTTTTATTGGAAAAGGCCGAGCAAAAGATAAAGAAAGATTATTTTTTTACTAAAAAACATTATCTACTTTAAGAGAATCTGATTTTTTGAAATATGCTACTGAACGAGACAAATTATAAAATTTAGCTAGATAAAAAGAAGATTTTTATGAATTTTGAGAGTTGAATCAGGTTATTTTGATAAATAACCAATTAAATATAATGTTAAAATCTGGAAAACTTCCATAATCATAACTTACTATTGGAAATTCATAGAGTAAATTACTCGGAACCCCTGAGGATTTGGGATATAACAGTTAACCCCCTTGTGTTATAATAATTATTGGTAACCACCTCAAGGTTAAGGTTCTTTGACTACGATAGACCATGTGTTAGTGAACATCCAATGCTTAGTTAAATCCCATTTCTAGTTAGGAGTAGAAAGACCCAGATAGCCACAAAGAACTAGGAATGAAAAAGATAGATCCAAGAACCAATAACTCAAGAGTGGAAACAAATCAACTGGGAGAGATGCCCCCACCGCCAAGTACGTCCTTTTAGGACAGGGATATACAACCCCTCACTGTCTACTACGTCCCTTTTGGGACAGGGGATATACAGCCCCTCACTGTTACCATTGAAGACGCGCGCACGTCGAAACAACAAGATCCAGCTCATGGATGAAACGATATCCAGAGTCAAAGAAGAATTTACCAAAATTGACCTTCTCCACATTCCATTAGATCACTAACTACCCAGAGCAATACCAAAACACTCAGTCCTACAGAGTGCAGAAGCGTGAACCCTAGGCAGTTGATGTCTAACGGGGTAACCAAATAGAAGGAACCAATACCCATGTAAGTTTCACATTCAAGGCTCAGTTAGTCACACAAGCTGAGTTTGTCACACAACCATTTCCTTTTAGAAATTCCTCTAAACTCAGTTAGCGTTTTTGAAAACGTCTCATAAGTCAATCAGCAAAAGTAACGAAGTACGAGAAATCGTACCTGGTATGTGAAGAACAATAAATAACTCGAATGAGTGATTCCCCAATAGTAACCTATAATTAAGGTGTTCCAAGTGTCGATTAGTTAAGGGACCTATAAACCAAACAACCTCCTATTCTTACTGATCTGTAGTCCAGGTTTAGCATTACTCTCTCACAAAGGTTTGGGCTCGTTTTTGTTAATTAAATCCTTTGTTAGGCCCATTTCGTTTAATTTGGAATGATTTAGGATTTAGCCCTGAGAGTGGCCCAAACTCTCTTTGAATTGTTTAAGTGGGCTTTTGGAGTTCATAAACTTGGGCTCAGTAGGTTGGCCAAGACCGTGTTACGTTTATGTTGCAATTAAACCCTTAAGTATATTAATGACTATTTAATTACACACCGATTAAAATCCTAAGGTTATATATATATATATATATATATATTCTTCTTATATAACTATCACAAGGAATGTTATTTTCCTCACCTATTTAATGTGTATTTATTTACATATATATACATCTTTATGTATTAAGATCTATCCATAACATTTTTAAGAAATTTTATTGTATTTAATTATGTTTATAACTTTTAGGCATAACCACAACCGATATACGGTTTATAAAATAAAGTGTTTCCCTTTATTTATTTAATATATATATATAATATATACCTGTATTAGAATTTAATTAAGACATCCCCTATGTAGCTTATTGTATTTAAATTATCTTATTACCTCAACATTTATCTGCATTCCATGTATGTTTCAAAAGTATTTCTTTTACTATATCTTAGGATACTAGCTCTTATAATATCTAGCTAATATAAGTGTTAATTATTAGCTCCCTGTTTTACCCTAGGTTACTATTTTATTTCCTTTAATATATGTGTAAATATATATACTTCCCTAGTTTTGATTAAAATACTAACCCCCATATAATATAATAAATAAATAGATATGTAGAATAATTAAATTCCTTGATTTAACATAAGTTTCTATTTTAAATTCTTCCATATAAGTATATATACATATATGTGTAATAATTTCACCCCTCTTAAAAGCTATTACCCAAAACATTTATAAACATACTGTTAAAAAATGTTAATTTAGTTTTCCTTATCTTACCAGCTTAAAAGTTTATTAACAAACCATACTTTAATTTTGGTTATATTAAAAACCATATATTATAAGTTATTCTTATGAAAAACTCATAAACACAATTTTTAAACCCACTTACCATTGCCCAAAAATTCCCAAATTTAATATACAGTAACTATAACATTTTATACATATTATAAAATTTTTATTTCATAAAAATATCTTTTTAAATTAACCAAATAATTCTAGAAAACCCGTAACTTGCAAAAATCATAACTTACGTTTAAAAACTCCAAAACCATAATAATTTACATCAAAATAAACTAGATTTAATAAGGAATCTATGGTTAAAATTTCAAGTCAAAATACACTCGGGAAGGTATTTAAATTAACTCAACAAGTTAGGATTATTTACTAGAATTTATAAAAACCTTAATTTACTTAAATCTGAAACGTTTTAATCTCGGCCGTCCGTTTCTTTTAACTACGATCGGACGGCCCGAGATCTCCGAGTTCATCAGCGATTCCCAACAGCACCGAGTACTAATCTGTCAATCCTCACACAATCTACAGAACCAAATTCGATGATTCTTGTTCCATTAGATTCGAAATTTAATTCCGGTTCCATTGATACCAAATTCGCTAGCTAACATGCGGGATTCATCGGTTTTCGATTTCGGTTTCGAAGTAGGGTTTATATGGGTTTCCGAATTCGAATCTCACAAATTCACTCAACCTAATGCGTAATTGATGCAATTGGAACATGGTTTTGACCGATAATGTAATATAGATTAGCAAGGTTGAAGGAATTTGAAGAAAAACTTACTGGAATTGCTCGAATCGAAAGGATTCGATTTCGTTTTCTGGAAAATTTCCCCCTTTACAACCCGATTGAGTAGCCAACTTTGTAACACTATAATTTTCAGTACAGATCGAGTTAGAACTAGTTCTTGGGCTTAATCTAAAGAGGAAACTTAACTCTACACAATGATAGCAAGAACTCACCCTAAATTGCACTACACAGAAAGAAATCGGAGCTGAAAGTTACGAGTTTATACCTTGCGTTTTCTGGAAAAATCTATGATTTTATGTGGTGACGAATCCGAAACTTTAGACACCTCGCTCTTCCAAACGGTTGAGAATTGGCTTTGGTCATCAACATGAAAGTTGTAGAGGGATTAGAGCTCTTCAAAACGAGCTAAAGAACATGAAATTTGGCTGAGAAACGAAGAAGTTATGGTGAGACGAAGTTACCTGAAATCGAAGGAAAACTGGAATCTGCAGTTTCGGTTTCGCAAGGTGGCTACTTTGGATCGAATTTCCGGTTGCTTTAGGACGAACTAGGTTTAGTGTGAGTTATGGTTGTAAAGAGGAAGTGTAGGAGAAGACAACAAAGAAGACGACACTAAAAATTCCAAAAGATGAGAAAGTTATGAAGGTCACAAGTTAGGGCAAAAACTGGTTACGGTTTCCGGAAAAATAGGGGATAAAATCGGATAATAAGTATTGGGGGCGCGTATCCCGAGGCGCGCGGTGAGTCAGCAAACTTGCCACATCAGCATTTTTTCAAAATTTTGGCTCTAAACTTCATTTGATCATAACTTTGGCTAGGATGATCCGTTTTTGATGTTCTTTTTATCGATCTTCATGGTTTTCCATAACCTATTTATTGGTATAGGTTTCATGGGCTGGTTTGACCATTATCAAAAGTCAACCCTAGTAAGGCTTGAGAAGCTTTAAGGGTTTCTAGAATTTTATATTGACTTTTATGTTTCAAAACAATGTTCCAAGATTTATTGACTTATAAATCTTATTATTAAAATTCATAATACTATATAATAATATATGGTAATCCAATATTTAATAGTTTTCTTTAGGATTAAATGGGAGAAATCCCATGATTTAATTTTCATAATTCCATATAAGGATATAATGATTTATTATTCACAATTCCATACTATAATATAATAATAATGGTATTATTTACGGTTTATAAAAGAAATCCCCTAAATTAATTTAAATTAATTTAGGGGTATTTCAGTATATCCCCCTTAAAAGAAACTTCGCCTCGAAGTTTAAACCTCAACTATACCAATCCATAAAGAAACTTCGCCTCAAAGTTTAAACCTCAACTACACCAATCCAATCCTCCTTAACTACCATCCATTCCATTTCAATATTCCACCCGAGATTACTCAGAATCAAATCAAACTGAACCAAATATAATGAATCAAAATATAAACTGAATCAAAATATACCAAGATATACTAAAAAACGTCACATACTACCGTGCCATAATGTAAAACTACGTACATACATACACCTCTCACTCTACTAATACTGCAACAGGGCATAATCCGATGAGATAACGAAGGAGGAGTATGCCAGTATATCCCCATAAAGAGCTAAGGTACACCCTCGTACCGCTACTAATGTGAATCACAGCAGGATAGGAAAACGTCATGTGAATAGATGTGGGTACTTCATTCTCATGGAGTCCTCAGTCTCCCAAGTAGCTTCCTCAACCCTATAATGCTCCCAAAGAACTTTCACCAATTTGACTGATCTGCCTCTCGTTTCTTTGACCTTCGTGTCCAAGATCCGAATAGGAGTCTCCTCATACCTCAGTGTAGGCTCAATCTCCAATCTCTCTGGCTGCAGTACGTGAGAAGGGTCAGGCATATACTTCTTCAACTGAGATACATGAAACACATCGTGTACCTTCCCTAACTCCGCTGGTAGCTCTAGTCTGTAAGCAACTGGGCCCACTCGCTCCATAATCCTGTACGGACCGACATACTTAGGGCTTAGTTTCCCCCTCATCCCAAATCTGAATATCCCTCTCATCGGAGACACCCGTAAGAAAACCATGTCACCCAACTGAAACTCGAGCTCTCTGGTGCGCTGATCCCCATAGGATTTTGTCTAGACTGCGCTGCCCTCATGTGCTGCTGAATAACTCTGACGTCATCCTGTAGTGTCTGAACATACTCGGGCCCAATCAGGACCGCCTCGGTAGGGTCACTCCATGATAAGGGAGTCCGGCACGGCCTGCCATACAGAGCCTGAAATGGTGCCATGCCGATAGATGAGTGGTAGGAGTTATTGTAGGAGAACTCCACCAGGTGTAGACGCTCTACCAAACTCCCCTGATAGTCTAGAGCAACTACTTGTAGCATATCCTCTAGCGTCTGAATCGTCCTCTCTGTCTGCCCATCAGTCTGAGGGTGAAAGGCTGTGATAAGGCGTAGCTGAGTACCAAACGCCTCTTGCACCTGACGCCAAAATCTACTGAGGAAACGTGTGTCACGATCGGAGACAATCGTCTTCGGTACCCCATGGTACCGGATATGCTCTGTGGTGAACACCTCAGCCAGCTTGGGCACCTTCCATGTGTCCTTGATAGGTATAAACCTGGCTGTCTTGGTCAACCTATCGACTATAACCCAAATAGAATTCAGTCCGCCTCTAGCTGGAGGAAGACCGACCACAAAGTCCATGCTGATGTCGTCAAACTTCCAGCACGGTACTGGTAATGACTGAATCTGGCCTCCCGGTCGACGATGCTCAAACTTCACCTTCTGACAGGTGAGGCATCGGGAGACGAAGTCTGCTACATCCCTCTTCATCCCGCTCTACCAGAATAACTGCTTCAAATCCTTGTACATCTTGGTGGCTCCAGGGTGTACTGATAATGTAGAGGAATGAGCCTTAGAGAGAATCCTGGTCTGAAGTTCTGTCGCATCCTGAGGAACGCAGAGTCTGCCTCTGACTCGAAGGTGTCCCTCGCTGTCCAGCTCGTACTCATACTTCAGACCATCAGTCATACCGTCTGCTAACTTCTTCCTGACGCCCTGCAGGTATACATCACTATCCTGGGCTGCGTATATCTCCTCAGCTATCGTGGTCGTCTCTGTCAAAGCTAGGAGTGAGTACACTCTCTGCTCAAAGCGTCTGCCACGACATTCCCTTTACCTTCAGTGTATTGAAGGTTGATGTCATAATCAGCCAGTAGCTCGACCCATCGTCGCTGCCTCAGGTTCAGCTCCTTCTGGGTCTAGATGTACTTCAGACTCTTATGGTCTGTCATAATCCGGACTGTGGCTCCATACAAGTAATGTCGCCAGATCTTCAAGGCGAAGACTATGGCGAGGAGCTCGAGGTCGTGTGTGGGGTAATTTTCTTCGTGCTTCTTCAGCTGTCGAGAAGCGTACGCTACCACTCTGCCATTCTGCATCAGTACCCCACCAATCCCTCTGCCTGAAGCATCACAATACACCTCGTATTCCTCATTCCCCTCAGGGATCACTAATACTGGAGCTGTGGTCAAGGCATCCTTCAACGCCTGGAAGGAGACCTCACAAGCCTCTGTCCATACAAACGGGTTGTCCTTCTTCATCAGAGAGGTCAAGGGCTTGGCTAGCCTGGAGAAGTCCTTCACAAAGCGTCTATAGTAGCCAGCCAACCCAAGGAAACTCCTCACCCCTGTCACGTGCGAGGTCTATGCCAGCTCTTCACTGCTTCAATCTTAGCTGGGTCTACTGAAACTCCCTCAGCTGAGATCACATGTCCAAGAAAGGACACCTTGTCCAGCCAGAATTCACACTTGCTGAACTTGGCATATAGCTTCTTCTTCTTAGAGTCTCCAAGGCTGTCCTCAAATGCTGCTCGTGTTCCTCCCGACTCTTGGAGAATACCAAGATGCCGTCTATGAACACGACTACTGACTTATCCAACTGGGCTTGGAAGACTCTCTGCATCAGATCCATGAATCTCGCGGGTGCATTGGTCAGTCCAAACGGCATCACTGTGAACTCGTAGTGGCCGTATCTGGTCCGGAAAGCTGTCTTCTCTATATCTGACTCAGCTACAGCTATCTGATGATACCGGAACACAGATCAATATTTGAGAACACCTTAGCTCCCCTCAGCTGGTCGAACAAGTCATCGATCCTGGGCAGTGGGTACTTGTTCTTGATCGTGACATTGTTCAGCTCCCTATAGTCGATGCAAAGTCTCATGCCGTCCTTCTTCTTGACGAATAGCACTGGAGCACCCCAAGGTGAGACACTGGGTCTGATGAAACCCTTATCTAGTAGCTCCTGCAGCTGCTTCTTCAACTCAACCATCTCTGCAGGGCCCATCCGGTAGGGAGCCTTAGAAATCGGTCCCGTGCCAAGTATGAGGTCGATATTGAATTCAACCTCTCTCAGTGGTGGTAGTCCAGGTAGCTCCTCTGGAAAAACGTCGGGGTACTCCGACACTATGGGAACATCGCTCTGGAACTTCAGATCCGTCCTCAGATCCTGGGCATAACAGTAGTAGGCGGTAGCGCCCCTAGACACCTCCTTCATCAGGGATAAAGCCGATACAACCTTCACAGTTGGCTGTTTAGGTTGCATTCGGTATGACACTGTGATCCCTGTAGCTGACTTCAGGAGGAGACGGTGCTCTGCACAGTGTAGTCTACCTCGGTACCGCTGTAGCGTGTCCATGCCCACAATTATGTCGAACCCCATGCTAGGGAAGACTATGGCATCCAGAAGGAATTCTGCTCCCTTGATGTGTATGCTCAAATTTTTGCACTGCTTACTGCACTTGATCAGCTCTCTGGAAGGCAGTAAGACTGAGCAGTCATGGATATCCTCTGTGGGAGCATTGATCTTAGCATGAAACGCTTGTGATACGAAAGAGTGGGAGGCACCAGAATCAAACAGGACTGTGGCCTCCACTCCATTAACTAAGAACGTGCCTGAAATTATAGGATAGATTTTTAAGATTCTGGGTAAACGTTCCACGGTAATTACTCAGGGTTAATGTTTATACCTGTGATGACCATTCCATTGCTCTTTGCTTGAGCCTGGTTCAACACATTCAACCTGATCCCTGAGTTTCCAACCCCTACAATGAAGCAATAAAATTCTTAGAATTTCCATTCTTATTGAAAGCTTCATGAGCAACTTAGAATTTACAATGCTGAAACCGTAAAGTATAAGGCTAGGTTTGTCTAAAAGTTAGGTTTAGAAGGCCCGGTTTCATATGGGTCTGGTTAATGATGGGTGTGGGGGATGTGTTGGGCTTGATTCTCTTCACCCCATGGTAGATGAGTCTAGCTGCCCCACCAAAGATCAGTACATCACCCGACTTCAGGAGGATCTTGGTAGTAAGGTCCATCCTCCTTTGATCACCAAATAGGAACTCCGCATCGTCTCCAAGTGATATAGACACTACTGGAACTCCTCTAGTGACGAACTCTGGTGATTTGTCCTTGTCTTGATGCATCCCTAGCTTACCCTCCTTTCCATAGAAGTTGATGATGCACACGTCAGGGGTTAGGTCTGGGACGGGCTCATCCTCCAATTCTTGTGCTGCCTTAACTGCAGCTCTAATGATGGTCTGCAGTTCCTCCGGAAGGTGGCACCTCCACCTCTTCATAGCTCTTGGTGGTGTGGTTCCACTTCTTACCTAGGCACATGATCTTCACCTTCATGGTTGAACCATTCTTGAAGGTAGGGATGTAAAAATTTCCTTCCTTCACACCTAACTCCCTGATCTTGAGGATCAATGCATACTGGACTGCTGGGGTCAGGTACTCTCGTAGTAGAGATCATCCGGGTCTCAAGACCTCACACTTCTCTGGTGGGTGTGGTTTGGCTTCAAAAGGGATGTTGGGTGTGGAATATGGCAAAATAGAAAGCAAATATCGAAAGCTGAACAACAATTGCCATTAAATAAATAAGTCAAGGTTCACAACTAGTAAAGAAAGGTTCGAAACGAAACAAAATAAAGGGTTTGTAGTTCATCCCTTTTACACTGGAAAAGAAAACTAGCCAATGAAATGTGAAGAAAGTAAAAGTCTAAGCCTCTTCGTGAGGGAAGTAGTCCTCACCAGGTGAACTCGGGTCATCACTCGCTGCCTCGACGCGGTCCACCATGTTAAGGACCGGTGCCTTGCCCGGCCTCTGGGGTAGTTCTGTCCTGGCCTCTATGGATGGCTCGGGCAGGGCGGCTGGTAGATGGTCCAGCACCTCTTGTGCCACCTCGACCTCCTCCAGTAGTAGTAGCAACTGGGGCTCTAGCAGTGGTCCCGGTGCGTGGCTTGTAGTTCCTGGAATCCGGGTTCAGGAAGCATTCGAACGATCTGTGCCCCTTCTTACCGCAGTGGTTGCAATCCACCAGGTCCCCCTTACAATCCTTGCCCGGGTGGTCCTTCTTGCACCACTTGCAGAAGTACTTCCTCGCAGGTTGGTTCCTGTTTCAGTTTCAAGGTTAGTAACGTGATAACAAAATGTAACCACATTGGAGATTCTAATTTATCTCACCCCTAAATGGCTGGGAGCGGAGGGGCTTAGCACCGCGCATGATACGAGACAATGGCTTTCTCGTTCCTCCCTTGAAAATCTCCCTTTCTTGTCATGGTCCTGGGAAGAGCTTCCTCCATTCCCTCCTCACCATCTCCCTTCCTCTTGCCTAGCATAGAGTCCTGATAGGTAATGGTGGTCTCGCAGTCATTCGCGTCATCCGCTAGCTCCTGTGGTGACAATATGTGTTAGTGGGAAAATCTTTGCGTACCAGAAATTCTAAATCATGTTCCATACCTGTAGGGTCATCCCTCTGGTGGAACCGATCATAGTCATAATCCTGAAGTTCAAGCCGGTGTGGAATTTATCCACCAGATACCTCGGAGCGTAAGCTCCCTCTCCAATAACAGCGAGCAGCTCCACAAATTTATTATAGTACTCAGCAACAGAGGAAGTTCCTTGCTTCAGCTGCTCGAACTCACTCCTCATCCTCTTCTGCAGGTAGGATGGATAGAACTTGGCTCTCAGGGCCACTAAGAGGCTGGGAAGCCGAAGTCCGCCTGGGCAGTCAACTCAGCTTTGGCGGTCTGCCACCATCGATGCGCGGGTCCCTGGAGAAAGTAGGCCGCTATGTCCACCTGACGATCTGCTGGAACGTGCAGAGAGGTGAAGGCCTTCTGCATCTCGTCGATGTATCTCTCTAAGGTATTCGGCTCTGGCTGGCCTTCGTAGACTGGGGGACGAAGGTCGTTGACTGCCTTCAGCCAGTTGAACTCCCGGGACCATTAGGTGGTGGCGGTGGGGTGTGGGATCTGAGCCTGCTGCTGAGCTAATGCAGCTGTCACAATCTGCGCTATGACCTCTGGGGTGACAGCGTCGGGTCCATAGCCTCCTGAGGGACCAGCTTCTCCTCTTCCTCCTCTTCGAGACATCTAGCTGGTATGACGGTTTTGTTACTCAGAAGGCGTATTGTTGAGTCTAAATATCTATGTAGTAAATATGAAATATCTATAACGTCCTAAGGAAGGTTCGTAGATACGTGAAGTAAGTAAGTATGGGGTAAGGGTCACGCGCCTTTCTGGAATTCTCACTTCCCAATTCTACCCCAGTTCCCTAGTTTTAAGTGCACCTATAATCTAAGTATTTCACTCGGCTTGTTT
Organism: Limonium bicolor; assembly: GCA_023374045.1. Classification (NCBI taxonomy): domain Eukaryota; kingdom Viridiplantae; phylum Streptophyta; class Magnoliopsida; order Caryophyllales; family Plumbaginaceae; genus Limonium; species Limonium bicolor. The sequence continues at coordinate 69,066,699 of CM041782.1, read as the reverse complement.
TCTTGGGTTCAGAGCGTAACTACGCTCTGATACCAATTTCTGTAACGCCCCTATTTAACATATTTATAGCGGAAATAAAATACTAAAGACATACAGACCATCGGGTTCCAAAAACCCGGCACCAAACCCACCAATTACAACTTAAAGATTACAATTGTCGTGGCCTGAACCTTGAGAAAACTTAACAAAAAAAAAACAATAATAAAACACATAAACTCTCCACAACACCTAATCCCATCCCAATCACTCGTTCTCTTCATGGCCACCTGTAAAACAACACGTACCTGCAAGATAAAACCAAGCAGCCCACCCCGAGAGGGGTGGGTCAGTTCCCTGGAATGGAACTGGTACGATCCTCCAAAAACAAACTTATAAAACATCTCTTAAATAAATAATAGCTTGAAAACAATCACTTAAACACACAGAGGAACAAGGCATTTCACAAATCACCAAACCAAGATAACAAGTTAAGAATAAAGATAAATAACAGAAAGGTAAAGTTAGTGGAACAAAACCACACCATGTGTTAGTGAACATCCAATGCCTTAGTTAAATCCCATTTCCAGTTAGGAGTAGAAAGACCCAGATAGCCACAAAGAACTAGGAATGAAAAGATAGATCCAAGAACCAATAACTCAAGAGTGGAAAAAATCAACTGAGGAGAGATGGCCCACCGCCAAGTACGTCCTTTTAGGACAAGGGATATACAACCCTCCACTGTCTACTACGTCCCTTTGTGACAGGGGATATACAACCCCTCACTGTCTACTACGTCCCTTTTGGGACAGGGGATATACAGCCCCTCACTGTTACCATTAAAGACGCGCACACGTCGAAACAGCAAGATCCAGCTCATGGATGAAACGCTATCCAGAGTCAAAAGAAGAATTTACCAAAATTGACCTTCTCCACATTCCCACTAGATCACTAACTACCCAGAGCAATACCAAAACACTCAGTCCTACAGAGTGCAGAAGCGTGAACCCTAGGCAGTTGATTCTAACGGGGTAACCAAATAGAAGGAACCAATACCCATGTAAGTTTCATATTCAAGGCTCAGTTAGTCACACAAGCTGAGTTAGTCACACAACCATTTCCTTTTAGAAATTCCTCTTAAACTCAGTTAGCGTTTTTCGAAAACGTCTCATAAGTCAATCAACAAAAGTAACGGAGTACGAGAAATCGTACCTAGTATGTGAAGAACAATAAATAACTCGAATGAGTGATTCCCCAATAGTAACCTATAATTAAGGTGTTCCAAGTGTCGATTAGTTAAGGGACCTATAAACCAAACAACCTCCTATTCTTACTGATCTGTAGTCCAGGTTTAGCATTACTCTCTCACAAAGGTTTGGGCTCGTTTTTGTTAATTAAATCCTTTGTTAGGCCCATTTCGTTTTAATTTGGAATGATTTAGGATTTAGCCCTGAGAGTGGCCCAAACTCTCTTTGAATTGTTTAAGTGGGCTTTTGGAGTTCATAAACTTGGGCTCAGTAGTTGGCCCAAGACCGTGTTACGTTTATGTTGCGTAATTAAACCCTTAAGTTATTAATGACTATTTAATTACACACCGATTAAAATCCTAAGGTTTTATATATATATTCTTCTTATTATAACTATCACAAGGAATGTTATTTCCCTCACCTATTTTAATGTATTTATTTACATATATATACATCTTTATGTATTAAGATCTATCCATAACATTTTTAAGAAATTTTATTGTATTTAATTATGTTTAGTAACTTTTAGGCATAACCACAACCGATATACGGTTTATAAAATAAAGTGTTTCCCTTTATTTATTTAATATATATATATACGTATACCTGTATTAGAATTTAATTAAGACATCCCCTATGTAGCTTATTGTATTTAAATTATCTTATTACCTCAACATTTATATGCATTCCATGTATGTTTCAAAAGGTATTTCTTTTACTATATCTTAGGATACTAGCTCTTATAATATCTAGCTAATATAAGTGTTAATTTATTAGCTCCCTGTTTTACCCTAGGTTACTATTTTATTTCCTTTAATATATGTGTAAATATATATACTTCCCTTAGTTTTGATTAAAATACTAACCCCCATATAATATAATAAATAAGATGTAGAATAATTAAATTCCTTGATTTAACATAAGTTTCTATTTTAAATTCTTCCATATAAGTATATATACATATATGTAAATAATTTCACCCCTCTTAAAAGCTATTACCCAAAACATTTATAAACATACTGTTATAAAAAAGTTAATTTAGTTTTCTTATCTTACCCAGCTTAAAAGTTTATTAACAAACCATACTTTAATTTTTGGTTACATTAAAAACCATATATTATAAGTTATTCTTATGAAAAACTCATAAACACAATTTTTAAACCCACTTACCATTGCCCAAAAATTCCCAAATTTAATATACAGTAACTATAACATTTTATACATATTATAAATTTTTATTTCATAAAAATATCTTTTTAAATTAACCAAATAATTCTAGAAAACCCGTAACTTGCAAAAATCATAACTTACGTTTAAAAACTCCAAAACCATAATAATTTACATCAAAATAAACTAGATTTAATAAGGAATCTATGGTTAAAATTTTAAGTCAAAATACACTCGGGAAGGTATTTAAATTAACTCAACAAGTTAGGGTTATTTACTGGAATTTATAAAAACCTTAATTTACTTAAATCTGAAACGTTTTAATCTCGGCCGTCCGTTTCTTTTAACTACGATCGGACGGCCCGAGATCTCTGAGTTCATCAGCGATTCCCAAACAGCACCCGAGTACTAATCTGTCAATTCCTCACAATCTACAGAACCAAATTCGATGATTCTTGTTCCATTAATTCGAAATTTAATTCCGGTTCCATTGATACCAAATTCGCTAGCTAACATGCGGGATTCATCGGTTTTCGATTTCGGTTTCGAAGTTAGGGTTTATATGGGTTTCCGAATTCGAATCTCACAAATTCACTCAACCTAATGCGTAATTGATGCAATTGGAACATGGTTTTGACCGATAATGTAATATAGATTAGCAAGGTTGAAGGAATTTGTAGAAAACTTACTGGAATTGCTCGAATCGAAAGGATTCGATTTCGGTTTCTAGAAAATTTCCCCCTTTACAACCCGATTGAGTAGCCAACTTTGCAACGCTATAATTTTCAGTATAGATCGAGTTATAACTAGTTCTTGGGCTTAATCTAAAGAGGAAACTTAACTCTACACAATGATAGCAAGAACTCACCCTAACTTGCACTACACAGAAAGAAATTGGAGCTGAAAGTGAAAGTTACGAGTTTATACCTTGCGTTTTCTGGAAAAATCTATGATTTTATGTGGTGAAGAATCCGAAACTTTAGACACCTCGCTCTTCCAAACGGCTGGGAATTGACTTTGGTCATCAACATGAAAGTTGTAGAGGGATTAGAGCTCTTCAAAACGAGCTAAAGAACATGAAATTTGGCTGAGAAACGAAGACGTTATGGCGAGACGAATTTACCTGAAATCGAAGGAAAACTGAAATCTGCAGTTTCGGTTTCGCAAGGTGGCTACTTTGGATCGAATTTCCAGTTGATTTAGGACGAACTAGGTTTAGTGTGAGTTATGGTTGTAAAGAGGAAGTGTAGGAGAAGACAACAAAGAAGACGACACAAAAATTCCAAAAGATGAGAAAGTTATGAAGGTCACAAGTTAGGGCAAAAACTGGTTCGGTTCCGGAAAAATAGGGGATAAAATCGGCTAAGTACTGGGGCGCGTATCCCGAGGCGCGCGGTGAGTCAGCAAACTTGCCACATCAGCATTTTTTCAAAATTTTGGCTCTAAACTTCATTTGATTATAACTTTGGCTAGGATGATCCGTTTTTACGTTCTTTTTATCGATCTTCATGGTTTTCCATAACCTATTTATTGGTATAGGTTTCATGATCTGGTTTGACCATTCTCAAAAAGTCAACCCTACTAAGTCTTGAGAAGCTTTAAGGGTTCTAGAATTTTATATTGACTTTTATGTTTCAAAACAATGTTCTAACTCTTTCTAAAATCTTTATAATATACTTAGAGTGTTTATAAATTTTCCAAGATTTATTGACTTATAAATCTTATTATTAAATTCATAATACTATATAATAATATATGGTAATCCAATATTTAATAGTTTTCTTTAGGATTAAATGGGTGAAATCCCATGATTTAATTTTCATAATTCCATATAAGGATATAATGATTTATTATTCACAATTCCATACTATAATATAATAATTAATGGTATTATTTACGGTTTTAATAAAAGAATTATTTAGGGGTATTTCAAGTTCGGTTATTTGTTTAAAACGGTTATCTGTAATAAAGTACGGTTTGGTTAGCGGATATTGAAATCCAAACTTCGGTTATCCGTAATAACCGAACTTTTATAAGAATATTTTTATAATTTTTTTTCTAAACCCAATAATTTTATCTAATACTTTATTATTCACTCAATTTGGTTTAGGTTTTTATTATTTCGGTTAATTAAGAAAGTTTGATTTTTTGGTTATTTTAGGCAAGTTCAGTTAAGTAGGTTATTTTTGGAAGTTTGGTTATTTCGGTTATTTCAGAAACTTTGGTTATCGGGCGGGGTTGACGGTTATTAGAGTAACATAAAAAACGGTTATCGGTTAAAACGGATATTAGTATTAAATTCGGTTAATTCGGTTATAACCGAAATAACCAAACACCGTACTTTATTTTAAACTTTGGTTAACGGATATCCGTTTTAACCATTTGCTCACCCGTACGTGTGATCTATCAACTTAATCACATTAATAATGCCAGGCTGGACAACAAAACTGCTTAATCAACACCGTCTTAACTCTCTCTCATCCCACTTTAGATGCACTTTCGAGGTGGTGTTGACATTTTTAGGAAAACAACAATGCTGATTAAGTAGTGTTTTTTTGTCCAGTCTGACATTATTGGAGTGATTAAGCTGATAGGTCAACACGTAGTTAACTTTCTGATAACAAAGTTATAGTTCGGGGGCTCGTAGTCAAAGATACCTTAAACTCGAGGTGGTTAATAGTAATTATGATAAACACAGGGGGGTTAACTATAATATCCTAAATCCTCAAGGGGGTTCTGAGTAATTACTCAAATTTAAAATTACAAAATTCTAACGGGGTTAGTCTCTAAAAATCATCCTCTATCATGTGTTACAATTTCATGACATTTTTACTTGATTTGGGTATTTTCCAAAGGAGAGAGAAAATTTCAAGAATGTTTGAATTTCTCTTTTAAAATTTGGGTTAAGGTTTCAAATACAAATTTCAGGTTTATGACCGTGTGTAGTCATATTAATCATGTGAGAATTTTATTTTAAATTTTGATGACCTGGTTTTCTATTTTGAGGTTATTTCATGTGTTAATTATTAAGGAAATTAGCTTATAATATGAATTAAAATATTTCCAAAATAAAAAAATTATTTGAAAATTATGAAATGCATTTCATAATGAATATTTTGTTTGAAAGTGCTTTGAGATGATTAACAAGCCATATGAAAATACAATGTCCTGAGAGTTTCCTTGGAAAATTCCGTCTTGGTGTATTTTGACCATTTTGCCCTTTGTCTTCGTATTTGTGCGCCCTTCCCGAGGGTTAAAATAGTGGGTATAACACAGGGGCCACCTAGTGCGGGTCCTGGGTGAAATTGGTTTGTATGGACCCTTGCTCTGGCATGATGCATAATTACGGAAAATTATAGTGCGCAAGAAAGGAAAGTAAATAATATAATAAAAGACGTAAATAACATTTTCAAGTAAAACCCTTTTATCTTAAAATTAAACAAGTTAATATTAAAATTAAAGTCCCCAGCAGAGTTACCAGTCTGTGAGACTCGGTTTTCGAACCTTATCCTATGTTGATTCGGGTTGATTAGGATCTGATTAGGTTCTAGGTCCGCTTATAACCTAAGTTTAACAACTATGTCATAAAATCGTAATTATTAAAACCTAAATGAGCTCACTCAAACCTATTATGATTCATCACCTAATTTTAACCTACGGTAAATTAGGAAATATTGCAGTTCGGGTTCAGGGGCTTGGTAATGAACTTTCTGTCAAATTACTTCATTACCCTTATGTTATTTTTCCTTTACTAATGTCATTTGCGGCTTATTATAAGGTCGATTTAACCTAAGTGCACAAGTTTTTGTATTTTTTTTAAATTTTTTATAGGAATTGAAATTACCTAAACCAGGGTTTTAGGGGCCGATTCAGTTCAAATTCTAAAATGTTTGTGGCCACGGTTTGACTTCTACCCAAGCTTCTAACTATGTATTATTGATGGAGTTCCTCACATTTTGGCTGTGATTATGTTGATTTTCGATTATTGGATTGGCGGTGAGAGTTCAAAAAATCCATTTTCATGGATTTCAAGGGGAGTTTCTGTATGATTTTGTGGTCGGGAGTTGGAAAAACGTTGAGTCAGTTCGAAAGGTTCCCTTTATAGGCAACAAATGAGATAGAGTAATCTCGGTAAAGGATCTAAGTTTACCAAAACTAGTTGGGTAACTTCTGGAAGAAATCTGGCTATGAAATTTGTCAGCATGTAAAAGAAGATATTTTTGAATTTTCCAATGAAAATTAATTATTTTGATGAAGTAATATTTTTGAAATCAATTTTCCATCAGATCCGTTCAGATACTAATAGAAAAATATTGAAATTTGATAATTCCAAAGGCATTATGCTCTAAATGTCATCCTTTATCATGTGTTGAAATTTCATGGATTTTCGAGGTGTTTTAGACCATTTTCGGAAGAGAGACAAAATTACAAGATGCCTTGTATTTTTCCTTTAATTTTGGGCTTCGGGCTTCAAAAAAAATTTGTTGGGCTTTCGGTCTTGGATCGACCTAATAACCATATTGCAATTTTTATTTTAATGGATGGAACCTTTTCTTTTTTATTTTTGAAGATCAGATGCTTTCATTATTAAAAAGTTAGCTTATAATAGGTATTAAAAGCTAATTTTTTAGAAATAAAAACTGCCAAAATCATGAAATGTCGTAGCCTTTATGATGATTAAGGTGTCACGGGCTGAAGCGTGTCAGTTAATCATGCAAGGATAAAAAATACTGGAAATATCCTTATCGACTCGAAATTTCACATCTTATGACCATTTTACCCTTCTATGCATTCGTGTCTAATGGGACCCCTTCTAAGGGTCAAATTTTTGGGTATAACAAGCTCGTTCACTTATGTTTTCCGCTCAAGACGCTCTCACGAATTTTTGATGCTCACAAATTTGTTCACACGTTTAGACGAGAGTTTAAAAGTAACGAACCTATCTCAAATTGCCCCTAGTATTGATTCGGGGTTTTAACAAATTGTTGATGATTGGGTGCTTGGAACTGTTTATTTGATTATTTTGAGTGAATTGTGGCTGCCTTTTATTAGAGCATGTCCAACTTGTTAGTATTTGCAAAAGTATCTTATGAGAGAGCCTTTGCTTATGTACATGCTCCTGTCATCACTTCTTCTTTTTTATTGCTTTCTTTCTTTATTCTTTGAACGAATGAATAAATTAATGAATGAGAGTTTGTACAAAATAAAATGAAAACTCTGCTTTTATTTATGTTTGGAAAAGGGTAACATAATGATAACAAACTCTGAAAAACTAAAATTTGTCTAAGCAAGTAAATTACAAGGGGGATTAAAAAACAACTACCTAGGAAAACATAAAAGAAAGCAGGAAAAAGAACATTTAAACTAAGTGACTTTAAGTGATGCTCGGGCATGGGATTTCCATAGATGTTGCCACGTTATAAGAATTGGAGACCCTGATCGATCATATCCTGAATCTTATGCTGTAGAGCCCTGCAATGGTTAGTGTTATGACCGAGTAGCTGATTTATAATGCTACCACTAACTCGGAAGTTTTTTAGGACCCTAAACCCTCAACTACAAACCCTAAAATAAGCATTCAACATTTATAACTTTCTAGGGTGGTTTTTAGGGAGGGTGGTGTATGGTGATCCTTTTTTTAACTCGTTCTTTACTTTATAATGTCATCATTAAGTTGACAAATTTTTAGGGTTTGAGGTTTAAGGTCGTTGGCTATTGCAATCGAAAAACAAAACAATGTTAGATAACTTAAAAAAAACCCCCCAAATGGGCCACCGAGCAGCTGGCCTAAACAGAGCCACCAGGCGGTTGTAGGGGCTGTGGCCGCTCACTGGCTATGGCTGCTTCGACCCCCAGCGGCTGGGGGGCCTATAGCCTACTGTCGTCAGGATATCTCTTATGCATAAAAAGTGACTGCATTAAGTAATTTGGTGATGTAGATAAACCTACTCTTTTTTAAATCTCTGCAAGGGACATTCAGATCCTGATCAACACCAACAATGTAATTAATAACAGCTAGATTAGGTCAAACTAATTAGACTAAGTTAAGCCTTAATCTGAACATAATCCCAATGCCACGAACCACTTTTAGATAGAGAATCAAGTTCTGGATAGGAAAACGTAACCACACACAAACCAACATTGTAAGTAACAAAAGTCAGTACAACCATCATTCACAAATAAGATTCCTGAAAAAGGAACCATTTGCGCATATACACCAATAAGCAAGTTCAGTAAGTAAGTTTTAGTTATTAACTTTCTCAAAAGGAACCATATGTGCTTGGTTACACAAGAATAAATACCCAATATCATACCAAAATTAGCTAGATATTAATAGTGCCAGATACCAGAATCATACCAAAATTAGCCACCAATTAACAATGCTAGATATAAAAAAAATTACAAAAATCTAGCCATATATCAACGCTAAATTGGCAAGATCGAGATTCGTGAAAATGAATTCCACAGACGATGCATCAACTAGCAAAGAACAACAAAAAACCATATTGAATCAGTGATAGAAAGTCCATATAGTAACAAGATTGGGGTAAAAAACCATAAAAAAGAAGACCTTCCATTTTTTGTTGAATACCATAAAGAGAGGTGATGAAGAGCTTACCAATCTCACGCGTCAAAGATAAAGTTGAAAAGAGATGGGGAAAGACCATGAAGCAAGTGCATACAACCAAGGCCAATTGTTTCGTGAAATCTAGAAATGGTTTCTCGAAGATAAATAAACAAAATGAAAATTGAAATATTCAGTCAACTTCCACCGAAAACGGGTCATAGTAACCAAGAGCAAGAATAGAGGAATAGAGAGAGTTGGGGGTATAGTATAAAACTAAGGAGGGGAGTTTAAAATTCAAAAATGTTCCCTTCCTCTCTCCTCTCTCCTCCCTTTCTCGATCCGCCATGCCTCCACCACGGATAAACAATCGCCTACTCATCCACGGCCATCAAAATCTTCATCACCACCGCCAAAAACCCAGCACCTCAAACTTCAACACTAGTCGCAGCCCACAGCAAAGGAAAAACCCACCCTATTTCTCATATGGCAAATCTGTCGTACAGCCTGAGAGGATAGACGAGCACAGTATTGATTGACAAACTTCACGATGATACTTCTCTAGGAACGCTGTGGAAATTTTTTACCCCTTTTAGTCGGATAATCAACGTCCACAGGCCTCAGCAAAGAAGAATCATAACAAATACACGCTACGCCTTTGTGGGGTTCGAATCTAAACAGCAAGCGGCAAATGCAATCGAGAAGACGAATGGTACGTATGTTGACGGGAATAGAATAGCTACCCAATTTGCAAGGCCCTTAAGGAATACTAAGCGGGAGTGGAGAGTACGCTCACCTCTAAAACCCCCAGAGAATCAAAACGACGATACACAATGGCCGGCTCCGCCAAGAAGGCAAGCCGAAATTAATGAAGATCTTTAAGAGATGGCTGATCCTGAAGGACATATTAAGCTCTTTCCTTCTGCAGTGTTTATTCCTACCTTGGAAAGAGTGTGGTTATTCGCACATTGAAGAAAACATCCAGTGAGGAAATCTGGGAAGAAATGCAAGATAAAGAAAAAGTAGTACATCTGGTCTGTAAGTCTCTGTATGAATTCCTAGTTTTTTTTCAATCTGTAAGTGATATGCAGAGCTTTTTAAAACGGCAAAAATGGAATAAAGAGTTATGGGAAGTTGTGGCTTGGTGTGAGGACGATGTCCAGCAGACGCGATTTGCAAACATAGCAGTTCGTGGTATTCCTCCCCAAGCTTGGTGTGAGGAATCGGTGAAGGCAATTGCTGGAAAATTTGGGAAAGTTGTTGAGATTGAGACTAACATGAGTGAGATGCCAGATTACTTGGAAGTGTTCCTAGTAATCCAAACTTCCATCTTCAAGATAATAAATGAAGAAGTTGATATCATCTTTGATTCAAAGACAGCTGTGGTGGGGGTTGTCGAAGTGTGGTCTGACGAACTGGGAACAAAATACCGGAAATCTGAGGTTGCACATCCGGCATCGGTCGTCGGTGGCCCAGAAGAGCTGACCGGCGCTCCGGGATCATTGGTAATCAGCACGGCAGAGTATCTAGGGAGTCAGGAGACACAATATTCATGAAAGATCAACGGAGTGGTGCCGTCGTTGGGAATGAGGACAAAACCGTTATTAATGAAGAAACAAGCGGTGTCCAGATGAAAAGTTGTTATTGGGAAGCCCAGGAAAGTGGTAATTGTATGGGAACAATTAATTTTCTTATCTCTATAGGTTCTGTTTCGTGGAGAATTGAATCGGCACCAAATGTAATTAATATGAGCATGTGGCATTCATATTTATGCCACTCTTTGTTTGTACGGCGGTTTATGGAAAATGTTGGGAGGCACTCCAGGAGGTTTGAAACGTGCAAAATAGTGTTCAGAGAAAACAAAAATGCGGCTCCTGGTTATCATCGGCAGAGTGAAAACCATGTGGGGCGGTTGGATTTTAGTCAAGTGAAGGAAAACGAAGTAAATAAGCCCCCAAAGGGGGCTCGGAGTCACGTTCAGGCACATGGATTCTCCAATTCTCTATCTGCGTTGATTGCTACCACTGTTCCAGATTTTTCTGCATGCATTGGAACAGAGGCAATCGAAGAGGCTATTGTGCCAGGAGTGGTCGACTCGTCAGATATCGACGGTCATAGTATTAGCAGCCCTCAGGAAAGCTGCGCCGATGAGGAAGTATCGGACGGTACTTCAGCAAGACAAGAGGAGGATGGCCCTCTAGCCTCTAGGATTGGTCTAGTATATAGTCCAAGTTAAGGGTGACCCACTCCGGTTGAAGGAAAGTCACTACCAGGACTCAATCTGCAGGTGGATCTCTCCCCGGAGAACATCAACAAACAGAACATTAAGCGTCCTAAGGATCCAAGGAAGAAATATAAGCAATCCCATGTGAGAATTTCCTCTGAAGCGCGAGAGTGGTTCAAATACGGGCAGAGGTTACGGATATACCCACGGAGATCTCTAGCAAACATTGACAGAATCCTGAGAAAAATTGGGAGCAAAAATTAGCCTCGTCTAGTGAATCCTTTACCGAAGATATGCCCAATAACCCATCCTTTCAGAGCCTTGGTGTAAATCTTGGACAACTTGTTCCCCGCCTAGAAGTGATTTTTTGTGCGTTCCTGTTGCACATAAGATTGACGATGAAGGAAAGGTGCAATCCCATAAGTGCTGACGGTGGCCCTGAAGTGCATCAGGGACTAATTGACTGGCGAGACCATCGGGTAAGGAAGTCTGAATTTTTGTTGGGCCACATAATCTACTAATGCAAAGAAGGAACTTGAAGGAATTACCAAAGCTGTGAATCTATGGATTTTTTATTTTATTTATATGTTTTTGGTTGTTTTGAGTTGGGTATGTACACTATTTAGTACCCTCACAAGGAGTAATCCTTTGCTGTAAAACCAGATTTCTGGTTAAACATTGCTACATTTGTAGCCCACTGATAAAAAAAAGAGAGAGTTGGGGGTAGAAGAAAACATATTTCTTCTTCGCACAACCACAATATAAAGACAACTACCAACAAATAAGAGAACGGTAAATACCCGGGCAGATACCGGTGGTATCAAATGTCCTCTACAATTCATAACAAAGGCTAAGAGAAAAAAGAGTAGAAGTATTACCTGCATAAAATCTACAATTGGACAATTTCACGCAGCCAGGCGGCCCAAACCACCATTTACAATGGTTGGTGAAATAGTAGTAAATGGGTGAGGGAGAGAAAAGACACGAAAAAAGATAAACACCAACGCATAGAATAAATGATGAATAAGGAAGAAAAGAGATGAGAAAGCATATGAAGATAGAAAACAAGGAGATAAGTGAACAAAGACGGCCCAAAGGTGTGTCCCTTTCTGCTCCAACGTATTTTTTTTCCTGTAAAAAAAAACAACTGAGTTGATACTCTCAACTGACTCCCCAGATTTTCCACATGGGGGTTTCAAATTTCTCTGTATGCTGTGCTGGGCAAATAGAAAACAGCAAATACAATTGTTAATTGAAGTGCTCAAAAATTCTATAATGGCGTGCTTACCCGAGAACCTTTAAAAACAGCTCCCCGCTGCAATTATCTATCACCTCTAAATATCTGTTGAAGTTGAAACATCATTCATTCATTCATCAATCCTCCTTGTAGCTAGAGCACGATCAAGTGAAGCCTCTTTCTTTCTTGCTAGCTGGTGAAGAACAAGCAGATTGGAAGATATGTGGCTGTACCTAGCCCTTGTCACTGTGTTCTATCTGATTGGTAAACACTTTTACCATAAGCTTCAAAATCTACCGCCCAGCCCTTTCCCTACATTACCTATATTGGGTCATCTTCACCTTATGAGGCAGCCAATCCACCGCAATTTGACTCAACTGGCTGCAAAAAATGGTTCAATCCTGTACCTTCGTCTAGGATTCACGCCTGTCCTCCTGTTATCCTCCCCTTCCGCTGTAGAGGAGTGCCTCCACAAGAGTGACACTATCTTCGCCAACCGTCCTGATTTAGCCTTCGCTAAGATCATTGGGTACAATAACACTATATTCTTGTGGGCCCCATACGGTGATCTATGGCGTAGTCTCCGTCGAATTTGTACCACCGAGATTCTCACCACACGACGGCTCCATATGCTTGCCGGAATTCGAGTCCATGAGGTGAGGTCGCTTCTCATACGAATCAACGACCAAATCTCGCCGGCGGAAGGGGGAGAAGACCGCAAGCTAAACGTTGCGTCTTTGTTCTTCGAGACGGTAAACAATGTAATGTTAAGGATGATAGCTGGGAAGAGGTACTATGGAGAGGACGAGGTGACGGAGGAAGGAAGAAGGTTTAGAGATTTGATTGATGCCTTGAAGAATATGGAAACGTTTTTCGGCACTGAAGATTTTTTCCCAATTCTACGGCGTTTCACGACTGGGCGACTGAAGAAACTTAAATCTGCGTTTGCTAAAGGTGACGAGTTCTTCCAGGATCTGGTGGAACAACACCGAAGAAGAAGAATGGAAGGAGAAAAAGGCGAGGGTTCGCTGATTGAGGTCCTCCTATCGCTACAAGAAAAAGATCCTGGTTTTATCACTGACGAAATCATTAAAGGCCAAGCACTGGTAAACAGAACAATTCCTTATATATATATACTTCCATCAGTTCTAAATAAAAAAATTGGATAGCTGATTGTTCATCGAATTCTTTTAGGTTATGTTGTTTGCGGGAGCAGATACTTCTACGGGAACAATGGAGTGGGCTTTATCACTTCTCCTCAATCATCCAAACATTCTAAGAAGGCACAATCAGAGATTGATGAAGTTGTCGGACACAAGAGACTAATCGAGGAATCGGATTTGGACCATCTGCCATACCTTCATAACATCATCAATGAGGCACTTCGAATGTACCCACCAGTCCCACTCATGTTGAAAAAAGCATCCCGCGCTTGTGAAATTGAGGGGTACAAGGTGCCAGCTGACACGATGGTGCTTGTGAACGCATGGGGTGTTCAAAATGACCCAAAAGTCTGGGATGAACCTGAAAAGTTCAAACCAGAGAGGTTTCAGGAAGTAGATCATGGCCGCAGGTCTTTGGGATTGACGTTGATTCCATTTGGTGCAGGAAGAAGAGCTTGTCCTGGTGAAGCCTTGGGTTTAAAGATGGTGGGTTTGGTTTTAGGTTCGATGTTGCAGTGTTTCGAATGGGAGAGACCTGGAAAGGAGTTAATTGATATGGAAGAGAGGAGCGAGTTGACTCTCGCAAAAGCTAACCCGTTAATGGCAAAGTGTACACCTCGACAACATATGATCAAGTTATTATTCGCTTGATTTGTTTTCTGTTTTTTTTTTCCGTCATTTTCCAAGTTTTTTTTTAAAAAAATTGTATTGTAGCAAAATAAAATGTGTGGTGTTTGTCGGGACTCTTATATAATAAGTACAAGTGAAATATTCTCTTTCAAAAAGAAAAAGAAAAGTGTAATATTACCAAGTTGTTATGTCAAATGATTAAAGAAGCATCATTATAACACCTTAGCATCGTCCATGTAAAGTTTCATCAATTTTGGACAACATTTAACCATCTTTTAAGTTGATCAAATATTAGAAAAGTTGTTAGATGTAAAATTGTGGAAATCACATGGGTGGGTAAAGTAATTTTTGAAACCTCGTGGGTGGGCTGTGTAATTTCACCAAACGTCATGGGTGGGGATGTAATTTTCCCGAAAAACAATATTTTGCATCCAAAATTAGCATCCGATTAAGCACGGAGGGTATTTTTTATTAGCGCCCGATTGTCAGTTGAATGCTGAATTATGTCTAAATCGATTTCGGACACTAGCTGGACGCATGTTAGCGTCCCACAATAAATCGGACAATGAATTGTGTCTAGACTTATAAACTAGTGGATGCAGATTAGCGTTCGGTATTAGTATCCGACAGATGCTAATTTACATATATGAAAACAGATCATTTTAACTACTTTAAATTTAATAATTCATTTTAGTACGAGTAATATTAGAGTAGTCTCTTAAGATTATTAAATTAACTAGCCATTTATGTTATAATTATATTTAATACTTAAAGTTGTTATTTTACACAAAATCTGAAATACAACAAAAAACTATATAAATTTGGGAAATAAATATGAAATCCTTCCAAATGTATCTATAGATGGCTACATACGTGTACATTTGTTCTATAAAAACTGTACAACTAGTAAATAAAAACTGTACAGATGTATATGTAAAGTTATACATTGAATTCTGATTTTACTGAAATTTTACTAGATGTACATACTAACTTCTTAAACTGTACAATAAACTTACAAAACATGTACATAACCAAAGATAACTACATATACTTGTAGTCAAGAATGATTGTATTGTTAATATATAATTTTAGAAGAAATCTAAAATACAACAAAATCTATTTAATAATTATACATTTTATAAATAAAAAATTAATTTTTTTGGTCGATTTTTTTTTTAATATATACACTACAAGAATATAGTACTATCATAGAAGAAAATTTTCCTACCAAATTAATCAATTCGTAAAAAAAGTTTTCACCTACAAAATTTTATGTGAATTTCCAACTAATAAAGTATCCGAATAAAATAAACATTTATAGTGATATTACCGGAATATGAACAACATTACAAACACCAGAAATATTTCCATAGATTATATATTTCAATATTCTATCTGCGACGGTAATAAAGTTTTGGAGGGTAATAATTCCCTTGAAAATAATACATATACACTTTAAAAAAACAAAATGATTCACCACTAACAAATTTATCTTGTCTTTTTTTTATAAGCTTGAGATATATTACCGACTTAGTAGATATCCAAATTACAAACTTTTTTCTCCATTCTAACCGCATGGAGGAAAACATTAGAAACATCAGTCTCAAACCACTTTTCAAGCTACAAGCCAAGACCGTTGGGTAATTAGAAACACAAAGATTGCATAACAGAAGTCTGAAATTACAAAAGTTGGAGATTAAATTTGAGATTTTCAATAAGTCAGCATTGAGCGAGTGATGTCTGTTCATGATGTTCTTAAAGGTCTTGAAAGTCTCTTTCTGGTTGATCACAGTCATCATATTGGGCACTCATCTATCACATGCATGAGAGATACCATAACAGATGGTATTGACATCCGCCTTGACTGGGTCTTTGCACCTTTGCATTTTCCTGTTATAAGCCATAACCAATTTACCAGAGGGAGAAGTTAGAACACCACTAGAAATCATAGGAGATCCTCTCTTTCTGTAGCAATGAGTTACTAGATTTGATTCATTATAGAACTGAGGAATTGAGATGTTGAAATCTTCTTGAACTCCTATTTCTGCATAAAGTCTTGATAAGCTTTAATGAAGACGAGATGATTGTCGATGCACTCCATTATAGATAGCTCAGGATTATGTCCAACTCGATTTTTGACGTCATAGATCGCCCAAATTAAGTTAGCTACTTGAACTAATTTTCTTTTAGACCAACTCATACTTTGTTATACATCCAGTCTTGAATCGCCCCTTCTCCCTCCTGAGGCAATTGGGCATTATCAATGATGTTTTCCCAATGATCATTTGCCTCCCAGTAGAGGAAGAGGCTATGAAAATTAGTATTCGTTTTACCACAGAAGAAACATTTATTTGATCCATCGACACGTCTTGCAATGTTTGCCATACCTGGGGTGATTCTGTTAAGAAACTTCTAGCAGAAAAGTTATACTCTGGGAGGGGACAGATTCATACTTTACTTCCTAAGAGGATCCTAGGTGTTATCAGAAGAGGAAGCTGGGATCTGGTCTCTAATCAGGAGGTGGTATCTAGATTTAACCGAGTACTCACCAGTGGAGGAATATATCCAATACCACGAATATTGGATATCTTGGTTAATGGATATTTTGAAGATTTGGTCTTGATCGATGGGGAGAAACTCATTTCTAATCAATTCCTTATTCTACTCATTGGAATTTGGGATAAGCTGAGAAATTTTTTGGAGGCCTGGTTCCTCACTTTCAGAGAGATGATCTTAGCAGGATAGCTATTGGAGAGCCATGATTGCTCCCAGATATATTGCTCTCCTTACCATTACCAATTATAATTGCTACACCCCTCTTGATGACCTTGACACTACTCAAAATCGATCCTCATATAGGGATATCATGAGAGCTAACTATAACACCCCGGATTTTACCTCAAAATATAGAATAAAGAATTAGAAAGATAATGCTGCAAACAGATAAAAAAACAGAGGTCAAACGATTCCTAAAATTGAAAACATAGGGTTGTCTGGATTTGTGTTCGAACTTGCATGTTCGGACAAGGTCCGCGACCAAGCCTAGTGATGTCCGGACAGACGTCTGACTTTGGAAGTCCGGACGTATGTCGAAATCAAATCCACATATGTCTGGACATGCGTCCGGAAGTTAAAATTCAGATAACCGCCGAAACTTCAACCCACACTTGTCATCGCACACTGTCCAAACATGTAAGTTCGGACAGATGTCCAGACACATCATACAGAAGGAAAGCCTTGAACTCTCGGGGCCTGTCTAGACATACAAGTTCGGACACAAGTCCGGACAGGTCCAAATCTTTGACAACATATTTAAAACTTCACCTTTTTCAGAACACTTGTCAAAATAATGAAAGCACCTCAACATAAGAATTAGGAGTATTGTTCCATCATTAAAACCTTTTGCAAATACGGTCACAACAAAACACAGAACTAAATATGGGATATTACTGCCACACCCAAACTCTTAGGTGTTAAGGCTATCCCCCAAACCAAATAATCTCAAACCATAAGTTTCAAAACAAATAGTAACAATGGTGAAACGTTCCAAATCATAAGTTTCAAGGCAATGATAACAATAGTTAAATTTTAACATGCAATTAACGACGATGTTTAAATTCCCAATTCCAAATTGGCAACAATGTCAATGGTTAAGTAATTCCAATATCTATTCTTAAGTGGAGTTGCGTTCCCCAATCCCATGTCTTAGTCCTCATTATCTACGATCAGAAAATTATATACAACACACAAAAAGGATCGCACAAATTATATGAAACTGAATAACCTCTACATCGCGATGTAAAATACATTTTATTTGGAAAGCACAAAGTTTAGTTCCACAACACTATTAGCCACAACCAACCTCCAATACTCCAATATAATCAATAACATAACACCACCAGAGTATGGGATCCTTTCACTGGCAACCAAATATCCACCAACAAACACCTAAACAAGTGGGGTCACAAATATATAATTTCCACCAACGAACACCCAAACGAGTGGGGTCGCAAAACTAAATTCCACCTCACTCTAAGTTTTTAAGTGTGCACACCCCCAGAAGGTACTTCTGACCTAAAGGAGTAGATCTATAGAGCTTAAAATGCGATATAGTGGTCGCAGCACAAAATAATTATTCCAATGTACAAATGTGTACGAATCAATCCCAGTGAAGGTTCCCAAAACCAGTACCACCAATCCAAACAATATATTCATTAAATTCCACCGAATTCCCTAATATACTCAAATCCCTAATTTCCACATTCATCCATGAGGGGTTTCCTCAAATCACAATCAAATCCTTCACAATTCCCAAACATTTGCACAAAAAAATTTAACGAACATAGTAGCTTACTTGGAACCACGCCAGTCACGAATCAGAATCACACAAAGCACAATTAATCACCGCGACGAACTCAGAATCTAGAATATAATCCATCCACACAATTAGTCCTCCACCACAACAATTAATTTACCTAATCCAAATCTCTTACAACGATAGATAGGCTTGCCCATTTAATTCCCTTAAACCAGTAATGGAAAAGAGGAAGTTACATGATGGGAAGAAGAAGACGGAGCGAGACGTAGAGAAGAGAGAGTTGGAAAGGTGAATTCTTGTCAGGAAAAGAATGAAGGGAAATAAGAAAAGAAAGGAAAATAAATATAAGAGGATGAAAGGAATAAGGAAAAGGAAGGAATTAAATTATAATCTAATTAATAAATTATAATCTAATTAAATCTTCTTTTACTCTCAAATATCTCTTTATCCTTACTTGAGGAATAAATCTCAAATCCAATAATCCAATCATTATATCCACCAATTATCATAACCATATTTAATCTATTATAACATATAATATATACTCATAATTTAATCAAAAATAGTGTGTATTTAAGTATCTCCCCCAAAAAGAAAGCTTCGTCCCTGAAGTTGGATCTAATATAAGAGTACACCCCCTAAGAGTTTGCCAACCACTAGAGGTGGAAATTAAAGTGAGAGAATCTATTGAGTCAACAATTATCCACAAATACCCGCGGGCACACCGGTCATATGACAAAAGACTACGTGGTCCTCGGCCCCTTGGGTAACCATTCCAATACATGATATCCCCAAATACCCTCAAGCACACCGGTTGTATGACAAAGGACTACGAGGTCCATGGCCCCTTAAGTGACCATTCCATCACATGAAACCAAAGTCCCAACCAATTAACCAATTCATCACTTAGAATTAAGTCCAAGCAAATTAAGCCAATCCATCACATAAGACCGAAGTCAAAATTGCCATTCCATAATCATCATAACACATTAATAACACAATTCCAATACCACAAGTTTCACATCCTACCAATCCACCAATCACCAAGATAGTTTCCATTTTAAAATCCATATATAATACAACACTTATCACGTGTCACACTTTCCAAGCAATTAGGACCAGAACCTTGACATTCATGTTTCAAGATTCCAATCCTTAACAGCTCCTAACCGAGGATGATAATTGACTTAACTCAATTTGCACCAACGCAAGACCACGTTTAAAGGAATTCTTAGAGCAAATCTCTAACCCATCTTTAAATTACTAATGAATTCGCCCAATGGTTAAGTTCATTCTGAGAGATTTTAGTAACCTTCCTCAGAGATTTCTCCCCAATCTAAATGTCATTTCTCGAATGAGAATTCTAGGTCCCTACATGTTACGTCTTGTAACCTAAAAGAAAAGTACCCTTGCTTTTCTTCGTTGAAGCATGTTGAAATACCCCGACCTTAAATATAGTGATTAAAATTATCCCAATCTGTATTTAAGAGCCTAATAACGCTTAAGTAAAATAGGGGAGGAAAAATAAATCCAAAAGAAATAAAGAAACGCTTGAAAAGCGAAAAACGCTAAATAAGCGTTAAATAACCATAGGAGGTATGAGACCTCGGTTAGCGTATTATATGGATTCTTAAGGCTTAATAAGGCCTAAATAATATATGGGAACAACTCCCAAATAAAACGGATCCAAATAATGCATTAAAACTCTAATAGAGCTTTAGCGCACGTTTTTCGAGAAAACCCAAAAACGTGATTGTAAGTGGTCAAACGAACCCGTAAAAATTATAAATCATTAAATAACAATTATTAAGCATTTATGGAAGCTTAATAGTCAATAAAAATAATTAAACGAGAAGATTCCGGAAAACGGGCCCGGTTAGTGAATAGTACCGAAACCGGGTAAAATAACGAGCGTTTTCTGTAAAAGACGAAAAACGCTCCAGCTAGCATAATATTAGGGGGCCGGTTTTAATCAGTCAAACAACCCCTCTCACACACATGTAACTAGCTAATTAAATAAGAGAGCAAAAAGTAATAAAGTGAAAAGGGTACTTTACCCCTTTTCTCTCACCTCACTCTCTCATTTCACTCATCTCTCTCCTACCCTCTTCTTCCCCCACCGATTTCTCTCTCTTCTCCCTCCTATGCTGGGTGATTTTTGAAGCTCCAAGAAGCTCCAATGGCTTCTCCACTTCTCCTCCATGCTCCATCTCCATTTGAACTCAAAATGCAAAAATAATTGCATATTCTTACTCTCCTCAACATCCTCTACACTTCTCTCTTTTCAAAATTCAAAAATGAGGAAGTTCATTTTCGTGGGTATACCCCATTGGTGAAGGAAATAGCATCAATGTGTAGCTTGGAGTCTCTCTCTCCATTAAGGTAAAAATCTACATGAAAAACTCATGTTTTCTCCATCTTGTTTCATAACCGATTTTTGCCCATTTGTAACCCTCCATTTCTCTCTCTCTTTTGAGCATCAATTTCACCTTGCAATGGTGGTGGATTCTCCTTCTTGAACCAAGGGCTAAAACCCCTCCTAAAACACTCCAAAGGTAAACCCTAGAAATCTTGCTTTAAACATTTCAATGAAATATCATTAATTTAAGGGTTAGTATATAATTATACTTGGTTTGTGTGCTTTGGGTGATGGGAATGGAGTTTGGCAACTCCATTCCCCACATAACCGATTTGTGCAAGAAAGAGAGGAAGAGGAGAAATGGAAAAGAAATGAAGAAGTTAAAAGCTCAAGGTAAGAGCTCCTTCTTAATGCTTAATTTAATGCATTAGTGTAATGGGAATGGGTAAGCAAATAAAAAGAACCTAAACCTTGTATTAGTATTGTAGTTGTGGAAGTTTAAGTATTTGTGAGTAAGTATGTGGATTGTAGGCCTTAGAGCCAAATGATTGTGTATGTATATTGGTATTGAAATTGAGGAGGTATTGGTACATTGGTATTGCCTTGTGTGCTGGTAGGACCCTTGTAAGGGTGTGGCTAGATTAGGAATGAATTTGATGAAAAAGTGTGTATGTGGAGAAGTTAGAATTGTAGGTAAACTATGACAAAATTTTAGTAGGAATTGTGCATTATTGGATGACTTGGTGAATGGGAGAACCAAGGTGTGTATTGGAGTTAGTAAGGATTCTTAGTAACCATGGATTGGTACTTGTAGTATGAGGGTATAAGGGTGTAAAATCTGTAGCAAACAACTTATGAAATGCATTGGAGAAACTAGGAAAAATTAGAGTATAAGATTTAGTGAAATGAGTGTTGGACTTGGGTATAGACATTGTATTTGCTTGGAAGTGTATTTGGGATGCTAGGAGTAGCATTGGTAGAGGGAGTATTGAATGGTAAAGGTTAAAATGAAAATCTGTAGCATAAGAGGAAAGAAAACTATTGTAAGTGTTGAAAGGGAGTGAGGAGAAATTGTGTATGTGGATTTAAAAATGAGTAAGGAATTGGTGGATGAACTAAGGCAATTGGAGGGCCTAGGTAGTGTTTAAACATGTGGGATTACATGTAGGAAGATTGGGGAAACAATGGGCAAAGTATAGAACTGAAAATAGATTCTAAAACTGAAGTACTGGGCCGGACCGACCTTGGGACCGAACTTGCAAGGTCGGTCGAGCCTTAAAATACAAGACGGGGAAACCTACTGGAATGGACCGACCTTGGGACCGGACTTGCAAGGTCGGTCGAGCCTTAAAATACAAGACGGGGAAACCTACTGGAATGGACCGACCTTGGGACCGGACTTGCAAGGTCGGTCGGTCCAAAATTTTCCCGTAATGTAACTCACTGGAATGGACCGACCTTGGGACCGGACTTGCAAGGTCGGTCGGACCAGAATTTTCCAGCGATGAAACTTACTGACTTCGACCGACCTTGGGTCCGACCCTGAGCAAGGTCGGTCGAGTAAAAAAAAAAGAAAAAAAAAAAAAAAATAAAAAAAATAAAAATAAAAAATAAATATGATATATTATCTATGTATTATATATATATATATGCCTATACACCTATGTATATGTATATATAGTAGTGCATCATTAATGGAATGAAATGGTAAGGAAATACACATGTGAGTAAGGAAACAAGTTAAGAAAGTTGTAAGTATAAGAATATTAAGTTAAACCGAAACAACGGGATAATGGGGTAAGTACTGGAGTAGTAACTATGTATGTAGTGTAATGCTTAGTATTGATGGAACCATTTGGCATGTAGCCGGAGGTTCGAGAATAAGACTCGAGGAACCGGAGTGAACCAAAGGAACAAGGGAACACCCGATAAAGTAAATCAACGGTGAAAGGTATGACTTCTTCATGCCCTGTATCCTAATTTGGTTACCCCGGGTTGTGTGCTTATTTGATCACCTAATAAGATAAATGCATGAATCGGACTATATTGCACTTACTTGTGCTTGTTTACATTGTTCTTGATATTTATCTTGAACAATAGTTTGTATAATTCATGAAATATATGAATGATGATGAAGTGTATTTGTATCTCGTAGTGTACTTGCATATTGTATGTTTTGTATGGATGTGTATATGAGTAATGCATTTGTGTATGTGGCTTGAATGAATGACTTATACTAATTCCTAACTACCTAACTCCTAAAGTAAGTATTGGATAAATTGGAATGAGTAGAAGTCCGATATAGTTTAGGCCACGCGTGAGGATGAGGAGACACAAGAGGTTAGATCCGATTCCTGGTTCTTTAAGCTGGTCCACGGCCCAAACCCCTTAAATGGGTAGCATCCTGGATTAGTGAACCAAGTAAATCCCGGTGGTGGGACAGAGTAGTCCCCGGGCTGGAGGTCCCGACAACTTGACTTGAGTAAGTAAGTAAGTAAAGTATGAGTATGTATGCGTAAGTATTGTGTAACGAGTAAAAGAGTAATCTCCACCCGATTAACCCGGGTGGACAAATGAAGCTAACAAGTATAGAGTATTGTGTATGTATTGCGTAAGTACTGTGTATGTATTGAGTATGTATGGCGTATGTGCATCCCGGAAGAAGGTAAGTAAGAATTTGGTTGGCTTGTATTGTCTTCCTTGCGTGTATTGTACAATGTGTATGTATGTATGCCTTGCAAAGTATTGTAGTATTATGTATGAAAGCATGTATGCATGTATGTATGAATAAAATGAACTGCATGTATTCGACCAAGTGGTAGGCATACCCTCACTAGTACGCGGGGTATGCGGTTATCATATGCAGCGAAAGCTGACCCCCTAGGGGGAACATTTTTAGTGTGCAGGTACCCGAAGCAGACATGGTCGCAGTAAGAGACCGGTGATAGTGTAGACGGTAGAGAATAGTATTGAACTTGTAGCCTTGAAGTAGTAGTGTACCAAGGGGGTACCCCTTGTACATTGTAAGTATGTAGATGCGAGGAATGGGTAGATGTAGACTCTTAATGAGTATGAATGAAATTGAAAGGGTATTGTATTTGTATAAGGAACGTAGTAAACTCGGTTATGTATATTGTATTGAATGGTATTGTAAAGGAGAAAAGTGTTGGATGGAGCAATGTAGTATTTAGTTGGTAAATGGAGTTGTATTGTAGATGTGTAGTACTCGGATATTCCGGTCCATCAGACCGATGCTGTATGTAGTAGTAGCAGCTTTGTTAGTCACGTGGGTGACTAACGGCATTGTATCACCCACCGTATGTAAGTATGTACCGCTGCGTGAATCTGGAAGTACGAGGAGATCGGACGGTAATGACAGTATTAACGGTAGGGGTGGTACAAAAAGTGGTATCAGAGCAAAGTATCGCTCTGATGACTGGAAATACCGAGTCTAGGAAATACCGAGTTAGGAATTAGAAGCTTAGGGCTAAGGGCTGAGTGATAGCATTAGAGAGATGCTAGTTAGGAACTCCCGGTGAGTACCGGATACCTACAGTACCAGACCCGCCCTCCGCAAACCCATTGTATAACTCTGGAAAGAACGCCAGAGAGAAGGAAAGTCCTCTCACATTCGGGGAAACCCGATCTGGCAGTTGTAAAACAATCACACAGTAAACAAGGACCGACATACAGTAGATTCCAAGGATTGGAAGACCTGGAGATGGATCCCGATTAAACAACAATACCCGCACTCAATAACGGTTGAATGAGCACTCCAACCATAAGGAGGCTACAACTTACAACAGCATGGGGCGACGTGCTTAGCAGTCGCGAAACCTGGCTAGACAACCAACATCAGGAAAAGAAGCACTAACCGTGCAACGAAATGGAAAAGGAACAACAATGGAACCCGAGACACAAGTCTGCGGGACAGCAGTAGCTAAATAATACCACTAATGGTATACCAACTGACTAAGGACATAGTCAGGAGTGATTAACTCCAAACTACAACGCCAAGAGGTTATAATACCTGGCCAACATAGCTCAGGCAGCTACAAGGACGTTCACGGGATACAATCCGACAGGACTACCAGAGTAGTGCCTAAACAAGCTAAGGCTCAATAACCACGGTAAACCAGTGGGAACGAGCAACAAGGAAAAACATAAGACGAATAAATGGGGATCTCCAAGGATTGGAGAAGTACCCCGGTCAAGGACAATCATGTCAAGACCAATGAGAAGTTACCTGAAAGAGCAAGTATTCCCAAACCTAGATCAATAAGATCAAGGGAAGAGTCAACAAGACCATTAAATATAAGTGGAAACCATACCAAGATCGGTATAGGATCACCGAAAAACCAACAGTACCACGCACTTGCCACGACAAGTGCAGTAAGAGCAGGGATATGTAGAGAAACTCTAACACACCACAGGTATAGTAATGTACCGTGACAGCAGTGAAATAACTATAGGATCACAAATCCTGAAAGCTAGGAGAATCGAACCTTGGAAAGGCCTGACGGCCTAACCATTGTATTAAGAACATACCAGTCAGCGGGAAGCTGGACTTGGTCAAGATCACAAACATGGTTGTGCCATGTAGAACTTCTTTTAACACCACACTATGATTTTAAAACCCAAATTTTCTTTCAAACCACAACCTTTCTTTTAAAAACCTTGGATTTTAAAACCAAACCAACAAAATTACGGTGAGTATCATAGAATGATACAAGAGGAGTTGACAATAGAATACTTCACCTAGGTGTGAGACGAACGCTACGAGTGTACCCAAATATGGGATGTGGGACGACCGCACTCCGAAGGAGCTTGCGGGCCTGGCCGATAGTCGGGTAAGTGGTAACGTATCAACATGGTACCCCACTTATGTATACATGTAGTGCACGAAACACGGGAAGTAGTCACCTCCGTTCTACGGACCATCAATAAGTTCAAGCAGAGTAGCTGAACACCTTAGAAGATCGAGGAGAAGGAACTCAACTAAGTAATGAGTACCAAGGAACTAAGAGAATCCATCTGAAGGTAAGGAATGAGAACTA
The DNA here is from genome assembly GCA_023374045.1 of Limonium bicolor. NCBI lineage: Eukaryota > Viridiplantae > Streptophyta > Magnoliopsida > Caryophyllales > Plumbaginaceae > Limonium > Limonium bicolor. Next base: position 69,040,756 of record CM041782.1, on the reverse strand, counting down.
GGAAGTGCAAAAAGCACAGACTAGTAAGTATGGACATTGGATATGTCTCAAAGACATCAAGCAAACACATGACAGCTGGAAGGTATACCCAGCCTGAACACAGTAAGGCAAATGCCAATGTGAATATATCGATGATCAACAAACGGGACGGAGTTCCCAAGAGTGATCACAAGATCACCATGAGGTGTAATCCATTAATGGAGAGAATTTTAAACCTAGTTTAAAACACTAGGAGAAAGTATGAACAGTCTACCCGAGAGCGGGAGACGTTATAACCCAAAAAGGGATGACTCAAACACAATACCACAAGGTGGTATGGTAGACACGACACATCATAAACATTAGCCGAACGTAACGGAATAACCCAACAACACCCAGGAGCAATCCTTGAAGGGTGTCTGGATTGACAACAGTCAGACAAGCGTCATGACAAGAGCACGGGGCTTGAATACATACTCGGTTAAGACACCGAAGGGATTTCACTTAACAGGAAATACCCTCAACCGCAAAAAGGCACTGATTAACACCAGGTTGCCTAAAGGGACCCCTATAACGGAAGCGTGATGTCACAACTTGCCATGGAGTCCAGTAATACCTCCAACCCTATGGGGTATACAAGGAGTGGAAACATGTATAAGCAGCTTGTGAAGAGCATAGCTCGCAGCAATTTGGCTTAAAAGCCATCAACCAACTACGTTGTCAAGAGATATTGTCTCATACGACAAAGAAATCAACAACTGGACCATCAATTCAAACCCAACACCCTGAGTGGCTTGGAGTAATAGCCAACTCAGTGTCGCTGTCACTAGAGCATCAGTCTAGTATACAGTTGACAAGCTTTTAATTACCTTCATGCCTTCTGTAGCAATGGTAGCACATAGGCATAAGAATCGTGATAATGCCAACAATGGCCTAGTCCACACTTGGACACTACGAGGGACTTGAGGAAAGATACCCTTGTAACCAAAGACCACCAACGTGGTGAAGATGTGAACCCTTAGAGAAGGCTTCCATCAACAACAGCAACAAAACATGTGCGTGTAGATATTGCCAAGAGGCGACTAAACAAACAACTACAGTTTAAAGGAGTAAGTATACTCCATATGCAGTACATAAAGAGATACTGACATAGTAATCTTGCCATGAGGCATAGGAGTGGAGATAGACCCCTCAACAAGAACTTTCATTTACCAATGACAGAGTACTCCTCAATTGGAGAAGGGGACCAGGGAACCCTTGAAGTTTCTTGGGATGTCCCGGTGATGTACATACCAAAATAAGACTGCATAGCTAGAGCCTATAACTAATGCTCAGCACCGAGGAAAGACAGTAATTGTCAAAAACAATCAATGTGAATGCACATTGGACACCACAAATGACCAACGCTCAAGAGAGCTTGTGTGATACCCACGGTAGGGGTCACCTCCCACATCGATCGAGAGAGAACATGAACCACGCCTTATAGGTGTGGGGATACTCTTCCCTTGTGTGAGACGCGTTTTGGGGATGGTACCCCGAGAACAAAACTGTGCGGACTGCGGTCCAAAGCGGACAATATCACACATGTGGGTTAAGACTGGGCTATTACAGCTTGCAACCCGATAAATCACTTCATCCATTGTCAACCAAAATACTTGGTAAATTGTATCATGAACAATGAATAATGTGAGGTAAGCCAACCTACACAGGAAACCTAAACAGAAATAAAACATCTCCACATGGGGAAAATAATACCATTGCGGTATGCTACAACAGTCATCATACATATGAACTAGGAACCTCCTAGTATATTCACACCATAATGAAATGGTGTCAATGACAATAGCAATGAGCAAGGAGAAACTACCACCGTGACGGAGTCAGTAAAAACGATGTTGTTTAATGAGTAGGAATACGGTGCGCAACAAGCGACCGCTATGAGGAAGTAGTAGATAATGACATGGAGAATAAGTATGGAAGACAGTCAGAAATATTCGTTCCTATCACATAAGTGACTTACTGTCAAGCGTTTACGCCTCTGCACTCTGTATGACTGAGTGTTTTGGTATTACACTTGTACAACTAATGATCAAGTGGGATAGCTAAGGATATGGAAAATGTAAACCGTAGTAAACCCTTCTTTTCACCAACAAACATGGCACTAGCCAGTTAAGCAAGCTTAGCAACAAACCGTGCGGCCTACGGCCAAAGAAGCACGAAGAGTGTAAAATACACTAACAATCACAAAATGTGAATTCTGTTGGAATAAAAAGTGAAAGGAGACTTATTAAGTCACTAGAACCGACGCATAGAAAATGCAAGGTCATACAAGCAAAGAACACTTGTACTGAACCAGAAGAACTGGTATAATTCAGAAGCTATTGACAACAGAGGAAGCACTACAACTAAGTAGTGACTTAACCTCACCCGACAGTAAGTCGGAGAAACTTAGCGAATAATCGTGGGAGTACGAATAGTATGCAAAATAGATTGCCAGAGAGCTGGTTATAAATCTAAACCCATCGAATCCAAACACGGTAAAAGAATACCGCACTTACTGGTAAACCTTACTTTCCACAATAGAGGGATAAAAAGGCGATGTATAGCACATTAAGGATAACAAGAAGGGTGAATAACCCAAGTTATCAGGGTCGCACAGCAGAAGCTAGTGGGCCCTAGCTAGGAGATTAATGTACCTAGTGAGTATAATAGAATGGCTATTAATGCCTTGAAGCCTGATAGGCTAGAACCGAATTAATTATGAGTTAAATAAACTCATATAAGAATCCTTGGTGCAAAGACTAAACCATTGTTATGATTAGGACCCTTTGACAAGGGTATATTATGTAATAAACCGTAAAGAAGCTAAAATGCTTCAGATTGCCCAAATTGAGTAAACCAATGTTTAATAATAATAACATATGGTAGATTACGTGGGCGTAATCCCTTTTAAGGGGGGTAGAGTGAAAACTGCATAATGTGAATTTTATGAATAAAACCCATAAACTATAATGTGCATAGCACAAATGAGAATTGATTTCATGACTGGTACTTTTTTAATTTACATAAGTATTCATTCATATGGAAACTATGGTAATTAGGCATGAGAGATGCAAATACCATAGGATGGATATACCTACCTTGTAACACCATGTAAGAGTATTAGTAAAAGAAAAGTAATGAGTAGTGGAAGGAGCTTCACAAGTATCGTAGCCTTTGAAGAAGTAGTATGAATTGATTGAGAGTAATTGATGAATGAAGTTCACGAGTAGTGTATTCATACGCAAATTATTGGAAGTAAATTTAAGACGACTAAATTTCATAAGTATAGTATTCCTTAGTTAGAATATCGGAGATGATGGAGAGTAATGGATGGGAGTAGTGAAGGTTGAGGAAATGGGCATTTAGGTATTGAATCCCGGAGTAAAGCATTTGGGAAGTAGAGTGAGGATGATTGATGGACTGATTCCATCCTTTGGAGATGTATGAATTCGTAATCACGACTAGAAAGGGTAAAAGGATAGAAAGTGAAAACAATTAAATTGTTTGTTTGTTTGAAAATGATGTGGGAAGTACTCGAACTTGATCCTGATCAGATCAAGGGAAACCGAACACAAATTGGGGTGGAAGGATAGTTCAACACTGATGCTGATCACATCAGGGTCGAATGATTCTTGAAGCTCCCCTCAAGTGGTCACAAGAATCACGCATAGGATATATGTAATGAATATAAATTGGAATTTGGAGTTGTATGCTTTAGAAGGATTTCTAATTAGCTGTTGGGAAGGATTTTCCTTAGACTGAGAATGAAGATTTAGTTAGAAGCATGTACCGGAGAATGACAGTAGGTACCATATTATGTTTTCCAAGGGCAGCAGGACATAGAGGAGTCCTGTGTCTAGATGACCTGAGTGCCTGCGGGATTGTATGTGTATTGCATTGCTTTGGGGATAGCTTTGCACTGTATGTACGTATAAAGCTAGTAATGAGGAACCAGATGGTTGGTAGTAATGCGGATTGGAGTAATTATTGTACATTGGTATGGAATGGTAAGTAGAGACCATGAGGAACGGATTTGAGAATTGTAAGGATGAAGAATGTACTACTTTGACATTAGACCTGTAGGAATGAGTAAGTATAGTAACTCTATAACCTCGAACAACTTTGAGGACAAAGTTCTTAAGTGGGGTAGATTGAAATACCCCGACCTTAAATATAGTGATTAAAATTATCCCAATCCGTATTTAAGAGCCTAATAACGCTTAAGTAAAATAAGGGAGGAAAAATAAATCCAAAAGAAATAAAGAAACGCTTGAAAAGCGAAAAACGCTAAATAAGCGTTAAATTACCATAGGAGGTATGAGACCTCGGTTAGCGTATTATATGGATTCTTAAGGCTTAATAAGGCCTAAATAATATATGGGAACAACTCCCAAATAAAACGGATCCAAATACTGCATTAAAACGCTAATAGAGCTTTAGCGCACGTTTTTCGAGAAAACCCGAAAACGTGATTGTAAGTGGTCAAACGAACCCGTAAAAATTATAAATCATTAAATAACAATTATTAAGAATTTATGGAAGCTTAATAGTCAATAAAAATAATTAAACGAGAAGATTCCGGAAAACGGGCCCAGTTAGTGAATAGTATCGAAACCGGGTAAAATAACGAGCGTTTTCTGTAAAAGATGAAAAACGCTCCAGCTAGCATAACAGTAGGGGGCCGGTTTTAATCAGTCAAACAACCCCTCTCACACACATGTAACTAGCTAATTAAATAAGAGAGCAAAAAGTAATAAAGTGAAAAGGTACTTTACCCCTTTTCTCTCACCTCACTCTCTCATTTCACGCATCTCTCTCCTACCCGCTTCTTCCCCCACCAATTTCTCTCTCTTCTCCCTCCTATACTGGGTGATTTTTGAAGCTCCAAGAAGCTCCAATGGCTTCTCCACTTCTCCTCCATGCTCCATCTCCATTTGAACTCAAAATGCAAAAATAATTGCATATTCTTACTCTCCTCATCATCCTCTACACTTCTCTCTTTTCAAAATTCAAAAATGAGGAAGTTCATTTTCGTGGGTATACCCCATTGGTGAAGGAAATAGCATCAATGTGTAGCTTGGAGTCCTCTCTCTCCATTAAGGTAAAAATCTACATGAAAAACTCATGTTTTCTCCATCTTGTTTCATAACCGATTTTTGCCCATTTGTAACCCTCCATTTCTCTCTCTCTTTTGAGCATCAATTTCACCTTGCAATGGTGGTGGATTCTCCTTCTTGAACCAAGGGCTAAAACCCCTCCTAAAACACTCCAAAGGTAAACCCTAGAAATCTTGCTTTAAACATTTCAATGAAATATCATTAATTTAAGGGTTAGTATATTAATTATACTTGGTTTGTGTGCTTTGGGTGATGGGAATGGAGTTTGGAAACTCCATTCCCCACATAACCGATTTGTGCAAGAAAGAGAGGAAGAGGAGAAATAGAAAAGAAATGAAGAAGTTAAAATCTTAAGGTAAGAGCTCCTTCTTAATGCTTAATTTAATGCATTAGTGTAATGGGAATGGGTAAACAAATAAAAAGAACCTAAACCTTGTATTAGTATTGTAGTTGTGGAAGTTTAAGTATTTGTGAGTAAGTATGTGGATTGTAGGCCTTAGAGCCAAATGATTGTGTATGTATATTGGTATTGAAATTGAGGAGGTATTGGTACATTGGTATTGCCTTGTGTGCTGGTAGGACCCTTGTAAGGGTGTGGCTAGATTAGGAATGAATTTGATGAAAAAGTGTGTATGTGGAGAAGTTAGAATTGTAGGTAAACTATGGCAAAATTTTAGTAGGAATTGTGCATTATTGGATGACTTGGTGAATGGGAGAACCAAGGTGTGTATTGGAGTTAGTAAGGATTCTTAGTAACCATGGATTGTGTAACACCCCAACCGTAACCTTTACACTTAATCAATAATCGCAGCGGAAATCATAACTTAACCATATACCAAAAAGGGTGGTGTTACACGCCGTTAGCCACCCACGTGGCTAACAAGGCTGTTACATACAATGTATCGGTCTGATTACGAGAATCCCGAGCATAATTACAACCTTCCAAAAATCACCTATCCAAAAGAATCACAATATACCGAGTGTAACTGTACAAAAATCACCAACTATTCCTACATCCACCAAAAATATGCGACCTCGAGTGTACAGGCACTACTCGGGTTCAACATCCAAAAATAGCAAAAGTAACAACAACCTAGGATCTAAAGCCATTCTGCTTCCTCGATCCTCATCCTGCAAATAAACATAGCCCCCAAAGGGGGTCAGCAACCTTTTGCTGGCATGGTTAACGTGCAGCCCGCTGACTACCGGGATACACGCAACTATTTGTCGTGATAACATGGCGTTGATTTTAACATACAACATGCATATACTTAACAAGAATTATTGCAGAACAATAACAACACATACATAGTGAAAACGATTCACTTTAGGAAACAACCAACATAGTTAGTCAACTTGTAAGCCTAGAGAATGACTTCATCCTCATGTTAAGCTTAACACATATCACATTACTGTTTTGTTAGTCGAATGAATAACTCAACTTAAAAGATGAGATGGGTGTAGTGACCCGAACACATCAAACACATAATTTCCCCCTAGCCCGAGTGGAAGTCAGGTAGGTAAGCTTTGGCTAAGCTAGTGGGAGGTTGAAGTCCAAAAGGAAAACAACCCTAACATAGGGAGAGAGCCGAATCTGATTCAGATATCGACCCCCATACATACACGCGTGACCGGAACGACCGGATTCCTCACTCCCCGGTTAGCACTTGTTAGAAGTCCCACAGTGGGAACTTAACACAATCTCTCACAAGTAAGTGTTTAGGTCCAGTTAGACATACAAGGGAAGCAAGGCATGATTCAGCAACACAAACAACAACTAAACACACATAGCCGTGGTTAGAACGTTCCTTAGGTTGGAAGCGTTATTACCGGATGCCGTTCTCTTACGTTCCTAGCTTTGGTTAATTAACAGTTAGCACGCATCCGAGGTTACCGGTATCGGTACGCACACGTCACATTAATAATAAGAACTGTAAACTCGTTTCATGATTTAATCTTACAAGGTTGTAAACACACAGAAAAAACAAACAACACACAAGCCGGTGTAAACCGGTAGGCAACAGACTGCAAGAAAACCATACCTTGGTCCTTGTTGTGATTGTGTTCCACCAAACGTAGTTCCTATACATGATGTATAATATCGGTTAATTAACTTATTTGACTTCCGGTTAGCTAATTATTACGCATATTTTTGTCGTACACTTCCACACTTAAACCTATACTTGTTCACCCTCCTAATGGTGATTATAAGTCACCAAACATGTCCTAAATAATCATATAACATCAACACCTAACCATCCCCATCATTAGACACCATTTAATAACTTAAAACAAGGTTTTTAGAGTGGTCCGGGACTTGGTCCTTACCTAAAGTCCCGGACCAGTTCATGTTGTAACTCTCGGCCATTTTAATAGGGGTGGTCCGGGACTTCACACATAACCTAAGTCCCGGACCAGAGTGTGTGTAAACTCTCGGTCATTTTAATAGGGGTGGTCCGGGACTTAATGCTCACCCTAGGTCCCAGACCAAAGTGCTAGGCAATTCTCGAACAATTTTTATAGTATGGTCCGGGACTTGACATGGAACCTAGGTCCCGGACCCCTGCTACAGACCTCCATAAATGACATTTTCAATTCTTGTTTCACTTGTTAACTTCACCCATTGTTGCCCCAAGGTTCCTACATGTAGTTAGATATATTTTAACACTAATATAACATCTTAAACTTGCCTAAATCATCATCTAAACTTGTTACCCAATTCTTGATTAAATTCACCCAAATTTCCCACTCTTCTCTTACAAGAGCTAAAGCTTAGTTCTATTAAGTGTCATGCTACAGATTTTTCTCACCACTCTCACCCACTTACTAGTCCACAACTAATGTCACATTCCCACCTTAAGGTTCCTTCATCTTCCCATCTCCCTTTTCCTAGTTCCCAACTGATTTCTGTACTACATTTCCCTCTCATAACACCTTGTAGTTATCTAGTTTGTTCCCATCTAGAAGTGCACTTAAACCATTAGTTTCTACACAAATTTTGACATGATCTCCCCATAATTTTAACATATTCCCACACATCTTTTAACCCACTAAAACACTCCAACCATCAATTCATCCAAGGCACCAAAACACACTTAAAATTCACCATTTAAACCACAATAGCCCTCAATATTCATAGACCTTAAAAGCTTGGCTCTTAGGCCCTTAAACAACATTAAATTAAACACTGAATTTCCTCATATTATTAGCAACACCTGCATTTCACTGAACATTTATATTGTTCAAACATAAACACATTCATAGATCACACTAGTTCAAGGTAAGTTAATTACCTTGGGTTTTCTTTCCAAACTTTCCCCTTCTCCTTACTTCTTGTTCCACAACCGGTTTTCAACGGGATTTATTGCTACACTAATGACCATGCCAAGATAATTACAATGAGTATGGAGGGTTTAAGAAAACTATTCCATTAACCCTAGAACTTAGTAATTATTTGAAACACCATTGGAGGGAATTACCTTCTACTTCAAGATGAAGTGTTTGGCAATGAAATTGGGCTAGCTCCAACACCTCTAAAAGATTGAACAAGCTAAAATGGAGAGAAAACAATGGTGTTTAATACACACCAAAATGGAAATGAATGAATTTTTGAGTTCTTTCTTACCTTAGACCATCAAGGAGTTGATAGGCTTCAAAAATATGAAGTTTTCTCTTCAAGGTGTGGTACACCCATGGAAATGAAGTATGGAGTTTTGAGATTTTAAAAGGTGGAAAATAATCCCCAAGATGAGAGGAGTATTTTGGTGTAAAAATTTCTTGATTTGGAGTTGGATTAATGGTGGAACAAGAAGAGACAAGGTGAGCTATGTGGAGCTCCTGCAAATCGCCATGGCTGGGAGCAAATGAAGAAGAAGAGCTGAGAGAGGGGGGGATGGCTCGGTGAGTGCAGAGAAATGAGGGAGAGAGTGTGTGTGTGAGAGAGAATAAAGTAGGTAGTAACTTTTTGCTTTTGTGATTTTTGTATTTTAGTGAGTAAAGTGAAGTTAATAGAATAGAGAGGGGGATAAAATGTGAGAGACAAGAGAGGGGGACAAAATCTGATTTTTATTTTACAATGTGAGAGAGTGGCACTTGGTCATTAGCAGATAGCACCCATTACTTCCCGAACTGTCAGCTTTAACAGTCCGGGTCCGGTTTCCGGAATTTATTTATTTATTTTTTTATTCTAAAAATTCTTAGACTTAATTAGTATATAATTATAGTTATAAAATCAACTATAATTTATACAAGTCCGTTTTAAACGTTTAAAGTCACGTTTTTCGGTTTTCTCGAAAAATGTGTTTTAAAGCCTCGTTTGTGCTTTTAATCCATTATTTGGATCCGTTTACTTCGGGGATTTCTCCCACATGTTCTTGGTGACTAAAATAAGCCTTAAAATATAATAATTATATAATTAACTAACATATTAAGGTTTGGGGTATTTCAATCTACCCCCCTTAAAAGAACTTTGTCCCCAAAGTTCACACTTCCCACGCATCTTAAATATTAGAACACGGGGATTACTTCTGGAACAACGCTTCCATAATAAACACACAAACATTCTTTACATCGCATCGGACTCAAGGTCTATAACATAACAACATAGGCATGTATTTCAATACATGCCGTACATACATAACCGAAACGGCTCTACCCCCCTTAAATAGGGGTACGCCCCGTACCCTATACATACGAATACTAAGAAGTAAACAGTGACGGGTACTTCGCCCTCATCTTCTCTTCCAGCTCCCAAGTGGCCTCCTCGACTTCTTGGTTAGACATGATTTCTGTCTATCCTGAGCTGCTTTCATGTTAGCCCGGATCTGACGTACTTCTGCTTGTACTTGCTCTAAATACTCAGGTCCTATAATGACCGTCTCACTTGACTCATCCCAGCATAAAGGCGTGCAGCATGGTCTACCGTACAAAGCCTGGAAGGGAGACATCTTGATCGATGCATGGTAACTGTTGTTGTAGCTAAATTCGATCAGATGTAACTTATCAATCCAGCTGGTCTGAAAGTCAAGTGCACATGCACGTAACATATCCTCAAGTGTCTGTATGGTGCGCTCACTCTAGCCATCTGTCTGAGGATGGAATGCTGTGCTCAGCTTCAGCTCGGTACCAAGCGCTTCCCGTGTAGATCTCCAATACCTCGAGAGGAATCTGGTATCCCTATCAGACACGATAGTCTTTGGTACCCCATGATGTCGTACAATCTCACGGTCGAAGAGCTCTGCTAGCTTCGCCACTTTCCAAGTGTCCTTTATCGGGATGAATCGGGCCACCTTGGTCAGTCGGTCAACAACGACCCATATCATATTCAAGCCTCCCCGAGTAGGCGGAAGCCCAACAAGAAGTCCATGGAAATATCATGGAACTTCCACTCAGAACAAGCATTGGCTGTACCATACCACCAGGACGACGGTGCTCAAACTTGACCTTCTGGCAAGTGAGACACCTAACAACATAGTCTGTCACATCTTTCTTCATACCGGTCCACCAGAATAATCTCTTCATACTCTTGTACATCTTCGAAGCTCCGGGGTGAATAGAAGTAGATGAACAGTGTGATTCACTCAGTATGCGCTCCTTCAGCTCAGCGCTACTTCGTGGAATACAAAGTCGGCCATTCAGCCTGATCAAGTCATCATCATGAAGTCGAAATCATACTTTTGGCTCTCGAATGTGCCGTCCAATCAGCTTCTGTCTGATCTCTTGCATGTACTGATCTGACATCTGAGCACTCCGCACCTCATCAACCAAGCTAGAGTGAGAGATTAGCGAATGGAGAGAGTGTGCTCGGCGACTCAATGCATCAGCTACAATGTTTGCTTTACCTTCCTTGTACTGAAGGTTAATATCGTAATCAGTAAGGAATTCAACCCATCTTCTTTGCCTCATGTTCAGCTCCTTCTGAGTGAACAGGTATTTCAAACTCTTGTGATCTGAATAAATCGTCACATTCACTCCATACAAATGGTGTCGCCATATCTTCAAGGCGAAGACAATGGCACCCAATTCTAAATCATGTGTAGGATAATTTTCTTCATGTCGCTTCAACTGTCGGGAGGCGTAGGCCACGACCTTCCCGTGTTGCATCAAAACACAACCCATTCCTTTACCCGACGCATCACAGTACACCTCAAAACCATCAGTACCCTCTGGTATAGTAAGAACTGGTGCAGAAGTCAAAGCATCCTTGAGACTCTGGAATGAGCTCTCACAGTCAACTGTCCACTCAAACGGTGCATCCTTCTTCATTAAGGATGTCAACGGTTTCGAAACACTAGAAAAATTCTTCACAAACCTCCGATAATACCCTGCCAGACCGAGGAAGCTCCGGATGTCGGTAACCGTCTTCGGTCTAGGCCAGGTGCGCACAGCATCAATCTTGGCCGGATCCACAGCGATCCCGGCCTCAGAAATAACATGACCAAGAAAAGAGACTTGGTCCAACCAAAATTCACACTTCGAGAACTTCGCATAAAGCTGGTTCTCTCTCAATGTCTGCAATACACTCCTCAGGTGATTTTCATGCTCAACCTTGGACTTAGAATAAATAAGAATATCATCGATGAAACAACTACTGACTTGTCCAACTGCTCTCGAAACAAACGATTCATCAAGTCCATAAACTTTGCCGGTGCATTAGATAACCAAACGGCATGACCGTGAATTCATAGTGTCCATATCTGGTTCGGAATGCGGTCTTCTCAATGTCACTGTCCCTGATAGCAATCTGATGGTAACCCGATCGCAGATCGATCTTAGAGAACACAGATGCACCTCTCAGCTGATCAAACAAATCATCGATACGTGGCAATGGGTAACGGTTCTTCACCGTCACAGCATTCAGCTCTCTGTAATCGATGCAGAGGCGGAGACTACCATCCTTTTTCTTCACAAAAAGGACTGGTGCTCCCCATGGTGAAAAGCTAGGGCGAATAAATCCCTTGTCAAGTAGGTCTCTCAGCTGCTCTTTGAGCTCTGTCATCTCAGCTGGAGCCCGGTGCCCGGCACCAAGTCAATCTCAAACTCAACTGCCCGTGTAGGCGGCATGCCTGGGAGCTCCTTAGGAAAGACATCAGGAAACTCCGACACAACCGGCACATCTGGGCTAAACTCAGGGTCTCTCTCTATGTCCTGGACATAGCAGAGGTATACATCATTCTTTCTTCTGATCTCATGATACATGGCCATGGCGGAGATGATCTGTGTCGAAGGCTCCCTGGGCCTCTGGCGGTATGAAATGGCAACCCCAGACGGACTCCGAAGAAGCAGACGATGCTCGGCACATATGATTCGGCCCTTGTGCCGCTCCAACCAGTTCATCCCCACAATCACATCAAATCCGAGTCCCTCGAACTCTATCATGTCGATCGGGAACTCTTCATTCTTAATTCGAACGGTGGCATCTCGGTAATAACGGGTGCATCTGATCCGCTCCTTAGACGGGAGAGTGACTAGGAAGTCAGGCATCTCCTCCCCGTCTAACCCCAGTCTCCTCGCAAATGAGAGTGAGACAAAGTATGTGAGGCTCCAGAGTCAAACAGGATCGACGCATCCACGCCATTCACAGGGAAGGTACCGGTGAGAATAGTGCCGCTTCTGCCGGCCTCTGCCTCTGTACACACACTCAGTGTACCTTCCTTTCCGAGTGCAACGCCTAATTTATTTCATAAACTCGATAAGTATATTGGTAACAACACGGGTGGAATATTTAGGAAATCAACACTGCTTTATTCATAAAACTCATCCTTACACCATGGTGGTATTACATTTGGCTACATCACTTAATACTTAGCATACTCAATGCATCACATACTCAACATACAACTGACTTCACACTTTACATGATTACACATAACTTCAAAACTGTCTAAAGGTTAAGTTCAAACGTCCAGGTTTCATGTGTGTGGCATTGATTATTGTCGGAGGCGCTGTATTCAACTTGATCTTCTTGATACCATGATACAGCATCCTCGACTGCCCACCCATGATTAACACATCACCAGACTCCAACACTAGCTTCCTTGCGAGGTCCGCACGCTTCTGCTCGCCATACATAAATACTGCGGTATCACCAATGGACCAAGACACCACGGGTACTCCCTTACTTAGAGACTCGGGTGTTTCGTCCTTATCTTGGTGTAAACCCAATCTTCCGCCTTTTTGGTAGAAATTGACAATACACAAATCTGCCTTGATACTCGGAAGTGGTTCCGATTCAAGTTGCTGAGCAATTCCCACGGTGTGGTTAACAACCGCAAGGAACTCCTCAGGTACGCTCGGTATGGTCGCTCCATCTTCAGTTCTCGTGTCCTGATATGACTTGGTGTAAGGGTTCCAATCCTTACCCATGCACATCATCTTTAAATTCATTTTCGCCCCACTTGGGTATTCGGGTGTGTAGAGACCTCCAGGTGCTGCTCCAAGCTCGTTGCATCGTCGAATGATATGGATTTGTGCCTCGGGTGTCAAGCATCCTTTTAATAATATCATACCTGGTTGGATAACCTGACACTGTTCTGTCGGATAGTCAGCGATGTCGATGGTGGCATCCCCGGGGTTCGGTGTGGGTGGGATTGGATAACAAATATTGAAGGTTCCTAAGGTTTAGAATTTCCTAATTTAGGTGGTTTTCACATTATACTTTAACTCATTACTCACATGGTTGTATGTTTAGACTCACTAATACACATGCATAAATGCGGTAAGCAATCACTTATTTCACTTAACGGTTTAGGTGGTACCTGGTCTAGAAGAGGATCCTGGTGCCTCTGACCGGTCCACCACATTCAGGGCAGCCTTGCCTGCTCCCGGCCCCTTCCCCTTCTGGGAATCAGTATTTCCTTGCCCTGAGGATGGCTGATAGGTAGCTTTCGGGCCTTCTGTGGTCGCGGCGGTCTTACCCTTCCACTGCCCCCTAGGCCTATAGTTTCTGCCATCGGGGTTCTGGTAGCACTCGAAGTCACGGTGCCCCAGCTTCTTGCAGTAGTGACACTGCACATCATTCCCTTGCAATCCTTGCCGGGATGGTCACCTTTGCACCACTTACAGAAGTAGTGGCGCTCCGGTCCAGAGCCCTACTGGCTGCTATCACAACACACAATCAGTACACACTTACAATGTAGCAATACATACTTGAATTCAGTATTCGGAATTATTATTACCCTTGGGCGGGTGAGAGCGTAAGGGCTTAGCCGCATAAGCATAGGTGAGCTTCAGCGGCTCCTCAGTGGTAGTGGGCTGGGCTTGGCCCTTGCCATCCTGTTGCTGGCCCTTCTGGGGCTGAGGGTAAGGTTTCCTCTTCTTCCCTCCTTGGTACCCTTGCGAGCCTTGGCCCTCGCTCGATACCTTGCGCTTATGCGCATTCTCCTCGTCCCTTAGACGGACGGTGATCTCCACCTTAGCAGCGGCATGATAGCACTCCTGAAGTTCAAGGTGTTAGTCATGCCCCGCAACACATTTACACACTTACATATAACATATCTCATTTACACTTAGACATTATTTGAAGATACCTGCAAGGTATTATACTCGGCTGGCCCCATGCCATAGCGTAGGCGGTGGCTCAACCCACTGTAGAAACGATTCACTAAGACCCGGTTCGAGTAACCTAGGTCGGGTAGAAGATGAACAAGGTCGGTGAAGGCGGTGTAGTAGTCGTCCACCGTCATTTTGTCCCCTTGCTTCAAACTGTCAAGTTCTAGGCGCTTTGCCTCTTGCACATGCACTGGGTAGTACTTGGCTCGTAGCAATGCCGTGTACTGCTCCCATCCAAAATCAGGGTCGACCACTTTCTCGGTCCGTACAAGCTTCCACCAATTCCTAGCCGAACCCTTTAAGTAAAAGCAGCAAGTCGGACCTTGGCATCAGCCGGAACAGCCAAGGTCTCGTAGGCGGTCTCGAGCTCCGAGATGTACGCCTCTAGTTTGGAAGGGTCGGTCTCCCCTTTGAAAGACGGGGGTCTTAAATCGGCCAACGCTTTCACCCAATTGGTCTCGCGTGGCTGTGGTGGTGGTGGTTCTGGTTGATCCTGACCAACGGGCTGTTGCTGCCCTTGCTGCACTGCAGCTACTATCTAGGTACTTGGCTAGGGCGGCCGCTACGCTTCGGCCATCATCTGAGCGGTAGGGTTATCCCCCTGTCTCCTGGACCAGGCCCTCCGGCCTCGTCCTGGTCGCCCTGCCATCTGAACATATATGAGAGCACATTAGTATTGTGCTTACAAACTTATCTTATCACATGTTTATAACGTCCTTTGGACGACAAGGTTTAAATTTCCTAACTCGGTATACCCTAAGCTCGGTAATCGGTAATTCAGAGCGATACTTCACTCTGATACCACTTTTTGTAACACCCCAACCGTAACCTTCACACTTAATCAATAATCGCAGCTCATAACTTAACCATATACCAAAAAGGGTGGTGTTACACGCCGTTAGCCACCCACGTGGCTAACAAGGCTGTTACATACAATGTATCGGTCTGATTACGAGAATCCCGAGCATAATTACAACCTTCCAAAAATCACCTATCCAAAAATCACAATATACCGAGTGTAACTGTACAAAAATCACCAACTATTCCTACATCCACCAAAATATACGACCTCGAGTGTACAGACACTACTCGGGTTCAACATCCAAAATAACAAAAGTATCAACGACCTAGGATCTAAAGCCATTCTGCTTCCTCGATCCTCATCCTGCAAATAAACATAGCCCCCAAAGGGGGTCAGCAACCTTTTGCTGGCATGGTTAACGTGCAGCCCGCTGACTACCGGGATACACGCAACTATTTGTCATGATAACATGGCGTTGATTTTAACATACAACATGCATATACTTAACAAGAATTATTGCAGGACAATAACAACACATACATAGTGAAAATTCACTTTAGGAACAACCAACATAGTTAGTCAACTTGTAAGCCTAGAGAATGACTTCATCCTCATGTTAAGCTTAACACATATCACATTACTGTTTTGTTAGTCTGAATAACTTAACTTAAAAGATGAGACGGGTAGTGACCCGAACACATCAACACATAATTTCCCCCTAGCCCGAGTGGAAGTCAGGTAGGTAAGCTTTGGCTAAGCTAGTGGGAGGTTGAAGTCCAAAAGGAAACAACCCTAACATAGGGAGAGAGCCGAATCTGATTCAGATATCGACCCCCATACATACACGCGTGACCGGAACGACCGGATTCCTCACTCCCCGGTTAGCACTTGTTAGAAGTCCCACAGTGGGAACTTAACACAATCTCTCACAAGTAAGTGTTTAAGTCCAGTTAGACATACAAGGGAAGCAAGGCATATCAGCAACACACAACAACCAAACACACATAGCCGGTTAGAACGTTCCTTAGGTTGGGAACGTTATTACCGGATACCGTTCTCTTACGTTCCTAGCTTTGGTTAATTAACAGTTAGCACGCATTCGAGGTTACCGGTATCGGTACGCACACGTCACATTAATAATAAGAACTGTAAACTCGTTTCATGATTTAATCTTACAAGGTTGTAAACACACAGAAAAACAAACAACACACAAGCCGGTGTAAACCGGTAGGCAACAGACTGCAAGAAAACCATACCTTGGTCCTTGCTGTGATTGTGTTCCACCAAATGTAGTTCCTATACATGATGTATAATATCGGTTAATTAACTTATTTGACTTCCGGTTAGCTAGCTATTACGCATATTTTTGTCGTACACTTCCACACTTAAACCTATACTTGTTCACCCTCCTAATGGTGATTATAAGTCACCAAACATGTCCTAAATAATCATATAACATCAACACCTAACCATCCCCATCATTAGACACCATTTAATAACTTAAAACAAGGTTTTTAGAGTGGTCCGGGACTTGGTCCTTACCTAAAGTCCCGGACCAGTTCATGTTGTAACTCTCGGCCATTTTAATAGGGGTGGTCCGGGACTTCACACATAACCTAAGTCCCGGACCAGAGTGTGTGTAAACGCTCGGTCATTTTAATAGGGTGGTCCGGGACTTAATGCTCACCCTAGGTCCCGGACCAAAGTGCTAGGCAATTCTCGAACAATTTTTATAGTATGGTCCGGGACTTGACATGGAACCTAGGTCCCGGACCCCTGCTACAGACCTCCAGAAATGACATTTTCAATTCTTGTTTCCCTTGTTAACTTCACCCATTGTTGCCCCAAGGTTCCTACATGTAGTTAGATATATTTTAACACTAATATAACATCTTAAACTTGCCTAAATCATCATCTAAACTTGTTACTCAATTCTTGATTAAATTCACCCAAATTTCCCACTCTTCTCTTACAAGAGCTAAAGCTTAGTTCTATTAAGTGTCATGCTACAGATTTTTCTCACCACTCTCACCCACTTACTAGTCCACAACTAATGTCACATTCCCACCTTAAGGTTCCTTCATCTTCCCATCTCCCTTTTCCTAGTTCCCAACTGATTTCTATACTACATTTCCCTCTCATAACACCTTGTAGTTATCTAGTTTGTTCCCATCTAGAAGTGCACTTAAACCATTAGTTTCGACACAAATTTTGACATGATCTCTCCATAATTTTAACATATTCCCACACATCTTATAACCCACTAAAACACTCCAACCATCAATTCATCCAAGGCACCAAAACACACTTAAAATTCACCATTTAAACCACAATAGCCCTCAATATTCATAGACCTTAAAAGCTTGGCTCTTAGGCCCTTAAACAACATTAAATTAAACACTGAATTTCCTCATATTATTAGCAACACCTGCATTTCACTGAACATTTATATTGTTCAAACATAAACACATTCATAGATCACACACTAGTTCAAGGTAAGTTAATTACCTTGGGTTTTCTTTCCAAACTTTCCCCTTCTCCTTACTTCTTGTTCCACAACCGGTTTTCAACAGGATTTATTGCTACACTAATGACCATGCCAAGATAATTACAATGAGTATGGAGGGTTTAAGAAAACTATTCCATTAACCCTAGAACTTAGTAATTATTTGAAACACCATTGGAGGGAATTACCTTCTACTTCAAGATGAAGTGTTTGGCAATGAAATTGGGCTAGCTCCAACACCTCTAAAAGATTGAACAAGCTAAAATGGAGAGAAAACAATGGTGTTTAATACACACCAAAATGGAAATGAATGAATTTTTGAGTTCTTTCTTACCTTAGACCATCAAGGAGTTGATAGACTTCAAAAATATGAAGTTTTCTCTTCAAGGTGTGGTACACCCATGGAAATGAAGTATGGAGTTTTGAGATTTTAAAGGTGGAAAATAATCCCCAAGATGAGAGGAGTATTTTGGTGTAAAAATTTCTTGATTTGGAGTTGGATTAATGGTGGAACAAGAAGAGACAAGGTGAGCTATGTGGAGCTCCTGCAAATCGCCATGGCTGGGAGCAAATGAAGAAGAAGAGCTGAGAGAGGGGGGGATGGTTCGGTGAGTGCAGAGAAATGAGGGAGAGAGAGTGTGTGGTGTGTGAGAGATGGAATAAAGTAGGTAGTAACTTTTTGCTTTTGTGATTTTTGTATTTTAGTGAGTAAAGTGAAGTTAATAGAATAGAGAGGGGGATAAAACGTGAGAGACAAGAGAGGGGGACAAAATCTGATTTTTATTTTACAATGTGAGAGAGTGGCACTTGGTCATTAGCAGATAGCACCCGTTACTTCCCGAACTGTCAGTTTTAACAGTCCGGGTCCGGTTTCCAGAATTTTTTTTTTTATTCTAAAAATTCTTAGACTTAAATTAGTATATAATTATAGTTATAAAATCAACTATAATTTATACAAGTCCGTTTTAAACGTTTAAAGTCACGTTTTTCGGTTTTCTCGAAAAACGTGTTTTAAAGCCTCGTTTGTGCTTTTAATCCATTATTTGGATCCGTTTACTTCGGGGATTTCTCCCACATGTTCTTGGTGACTAAAATAAGCCTTAAAATATAATAATTATATAATTAACTAACATATTAAGGTTTGGGGTATTTCAGATTGGTACTTGTAGTATGAGGGTATAAGGGTGTAAAATCTGTAGCAAACAACTTATGAAATGCATTGGAGAAACTAGGAAAAATTAGAGTATAAGATTTAGTGAAATGAGTGTTGGACTTGGGTATAGACATTGTATTTGCTTGGAAGTGTATTTGGGATGCTAGGAGTAGCATTGGTAGAGGGAGTATTGAATGGTAAAGGTTAAAATGAAAATCTGTAGCATAAGAGGAAGGAAAACTATTGTAAGTGTTGAAAGGGAGTGAGGAGAAATTGTGTATGTGGATTTAGAAATGAGTAAGGAATTGGTGGATGAACTAAGGCAATTGGAGGGCCTAGGTAGTGTTTAAACATGTGGGATTACATGTAGGAAGATTGGGGAAACAATGGGCAAAGTATAGAACTGAAAACAGATTCTAAAACTGAAGTACTGGGCCGAACCGACCTTGGGACCGAACTTGCAAGGTCGGTCGAGCCTTAAAATACAAGACGGGGAAACCTACTGGAATGGACCGACCTTGGGACCGGACTTGCAAGGTCGGTCGAGCCTTAAAATACAAGACGGGGAAACCTACTAGAATGGACCGACCTTGGGACCGGACTTGCAAGGTCGGTCGGTCCAAAATTCTCCCGTAATGTAACTCACTGGAATGGACCGACCTTGGGACCGGACTTGCAAGGTCGGTCGGACCAGAATTTTCCAGCGATGAAACTTACTGACTTCGACCGACCTTGGGTAAGGTCGGGCGAGTCAAAAAAAAGAAGAAATAAAAATAAATAAATAAATAAATAAATATGATTATAGTTATCATATGTATATATATGCCTATACACATATGTATATGTATATATAGTAGTGCATCATTAATGGAATGAAATGGTAAGGAAATACACATGTGAGTAAGGAAACAAGTTAAGAAAGTTGTAAGTATAAGAATATTAAGTTAAACCGAAACAACGGGATAATGGGATAAGTACGGGAGTAGTAACTATGTATGTAGTGTAATGCTTAGTATTGATGGAACCATTTGGCATGTAGCCGGAGGTTCGAGAATAAGACTCGAGGAACGGGAGTGAACCAAAGGAACAAGGGAACACCCGATAAAGTAAATCAACGGTGAAAGGTATGATTTCTTCATGCCCTGTATCCTAATCTGGTTACCCCGGTTTGTGTGCTTATTTGATCACCTAATAAGATAAATGCATGAATCGGACTATATTGCACTTACTTGTGCTTGTTTACACTGTCCTTGATATTTGTCTAGAACAATAGTTTGTATAATTCATGAAATATATGAATGATGATGAAGTGTATTTGTATCTCGTAGTGCACTTGCATATTGTATTGTATTTTTGTATGGATGTGTATATGAGTAATGCATTTGTGTATGTGGCTTGAATGAATGACTTCTACTAATTCCTAACTACCGAACTCCTAACGTAAGTATTGGATAAATTGGAATGAGTAGATGAAATACCCCGAACTTAAATATAGGGATTAAAATTAATCTAATACGTATTTAAGGGCCTAATGACGCCTAAGTAATATTGGTAAGGAAAAATAAATCCAAAAGAAATAAAGAAATGCTTAAAAAGCGAAAAACGCTAAATAGGCGTTAAATAACCATAAGAGGTACGAGACCTCGGTTAACATGTTATATGGATTCTAAAGCCTTGATAAGGCCTAAATAATATATGGGAACAACTCCCGAAGAACGTGACTTTAAGTGGTCAAACGAACCCGTAAAAATTATAATCATTAAATAACAATGATTAAGAATTTATGGAAGCTTAATAACCAATAAAATCAATAAAATGAGGAAAAAGTAGAAACTGTCAAAACGGGAAGTTGTGGGTAAAAGCATAAATAAACCAACTTGTTGTCCCATTTTGCAAATAAGAAACAAAATCTGAATGTGAGTATGTGTGTGTGTCGGTTCACACCTCTCCCTCACACACTCCCTCACTCATAAAAACAAACAAATAAAGTAGCCAAAAAGTAAAAGACACTTTAATTCTATCTCCTCCACTCTCTTCTTCACTCACGTACAGCCCCCCCTCCTCTCTCTGTTTTTCTCTTTTCCTCTGGGGACTACAATGGCGATTTGGAGAAGTGAGTGCAGCCCCATTACTCCTCCATTTTTGAAGGCTCAAATCTTGCCCAAAAATCACAAAATTGGTACCGTTGGAACCTCTTGCAAAGGAGAACAATCCCCTCTGTTTAAAAATCGAAAAATACCCACTTTCATTCCATGGGTATTCCTCATTTTGAAGATTTGAAACCACCGTTGGAAGCTCTCCTCACCTTGTTGTTGTGAGGTAAAGAGAATCCGAAAATCTCTCCTTTCTAACTCCTAAAAGCATTTAAGATTTTCTAAAAATGTGAGCTTTGCTCCTTGTTGTTCCAGCCGATTGTGTGGTTTCTTTTGGAACTGAAAATTTTGCCCTCTTGCTAAGAAAGAACTCTATCTAATGAGTGAAAGGTAAAGACACTCCTAACCCTAAATATATGTTCCTAACTTTAAGGTAAATTCTAGGGTTTAAGTGTTAAATTAGATACTCATTAGTATCTTGGATATGGGATGTAGCATTTCCTAATTGGTGAACCAAGAACAAGGAAAGGAAAAGAAGAAGAAGAAAGAAGGAGGGAAGAGAAGGGAAGGAAAGAAAGAGGAACTAAAATCACAAGGTAATGCATTACCTTGAGTTAGTTTTGTATGGTATAGTGAACAGTTTTTGAGTATTGGGATTGAGTAGTATATATGGGATTGCGTAATAAGTTATTGTGGTATGATGAAGAAATGAATGTAACCGTTTTGGGCTTTAAAAGATGGTTAAAAGCTTGGGTAAACATTGAGTAATGTATGTGTATGTGCAGGAAAAATATTGTGGTATATTGTGTGGAATGATGTGTGACTTGATTAGGGAGTTGGAATGAATGTGTGAGCTGAAAATGTATGTGGGCAATGTTAAAAATTATAGGGGAACCTCTGCCCGTTTGTATGGAATTAGGAGGACTTAGTGTTTGTAAGAGGAGGAGGAAACTACCTAGGTAATAAATAGGTGTATTTGGAGAACTTAAGGTGAGTAGTTTAGTACTTGTAACAGATTTAGAAGAGGATTTAAGTAATGGGGTGGAACTAGGATTGAGGCAATGCATTGAGGATTTTAGGAGTAGCATTAGTAGAGGGAGTATTGAATGGTAATGAGGAAAGGAAAAATCTGTAACAATTGTAGAAGAAAGAAAGTTGTAACAGAGGAGAGAAAAATGTAACAGTGAGTGTGTTTGTAACAGGTTGGATAGAGGTGGATTAGGCTAGTTCAAAGTGCTTAATCAATGCTCTAAAATATACTAAATTATATGTAGGAATATTAGGGAAGAGATTGGTGGAAGTTTGGAATTTAAACAAACTCAAAAAACTTCATTATATTGTAATACTGTAAATAGTCCGGGTTGCAAACCAGCGCACAAACCCGGACTAGCATGAAAACTCGACCAGAAAGTTATACAATAGGAGTGGTCCGGGTTTGCAAACAAGACACTAACCCGGACCACCCCAAAAATACACCCGAGAGATCTGCAAAGGAATGGTCCGGGTTTGCAAACCAATCCCCAAACACGGGACCACCCAAATTTTTCACCAGAGAGGAATAGCAGTGTATGGTCGGGTTTGTAAACCCAGCCCTAAACCCGGACCACACCTAATTTTCAAACGAGACTGAACAAACACCATGGTCCGGGTTGTAAACCCGGACACTAACCCGGACGGACACCCCTAAAAAAACCCTCCAGAATGTGTTCTAAAGCTATTCTAAGGTAGGGTAAGGATGGGTAATGATTGTATAAGATGATTAAGACATAATTAATGATGTTTAATGGTCATTAAGGCTATAAACAAGCTTAGAAAATAATTGTAAGAAGTAACTTAAGTAAATGTATTCAAGTAACAAAGAGTTAGTAAGTATAAACTAGGAAACTTTAGGAAAGTAATAAGTAAGGTTAATTATGGATAATTAACCATCCAACTGTATGTATGTGATAGGATTCAAATAGTTGAAACACCGAAGGGAGTCGGTGAGTCCAAAGTCAACGGTGAAAGGTATGATTTCTTCATGCCCTGTATCCTAATCTGGTTACCCCGATTTGTGTGCTTATTTGATCACCTAATAAGATAAATGCATGAATCGGATTATATTGCACTTACCTGTGCATGTTTACATTGTTCTTGATATTGTCTTGAACAATAGTTTGTATAATTCATAAACATATGAATGATGATGATGTGTATTGTATTTTGTAGTGTACTCGTATGTTGCACTGTATTTTGTATGGATGTGTATATGAGCTTTTTAGTATTATTGTGGCTTGAATGAATGACTTCTGCTAATTCCTAACTACCTAACTCCTAACTTAAGTGAGTAAATTGGAATGAGTAGAAGTCCGATATAGTTTCGGCCACGAGTGAGGATGCGGAGTCACAAGAGGTTGGCTGCAATTCCTGACTCTTAAATGGTCCGCGGCCCAAATCCCTTAAATGGGTAGCATCCCGGATTGGTGAGTCAAGTAAATCCCGGAGGTGGGACGGTGTAGTCCCAGGGCCGGAGGTCCCGACGACTTAACTTGAGTAAGAGTAAGAGTAAGTAAGTATGGATCCGTAAGTATGTATGAGTATGTATGCGTATGTATGAAGTAACGAGTAAAAGAGTAATCTCCACCCGATTAACCCGGGTGGACCAATGAAGCTAACAAGAACTGTACTTTGTGTATGTAATGAGTATGTATATTTGGAAGAAGGTAAGTATGTATTGGATGGTTATATTGTATTCCTTGTATGTAATGAAGTGTATGTATGTATGCTTGCGTAAGTATTATTGTATTGTGTATAAGAGCATGTGTGCATGTATGTTTGAATGAAATCAACCGCATGTATACGACCAAGTGGTCGGATACCCTCACTAGTACGCGGGGTATGCGGTTATCATGCGCAGCGAAAGCTGACCCCTAGGTGGAACGTTTTTAGTGTGCAGGTACCGAAGCGAATATGGTCAAGATAAGAGACCGGAGGCACACCCTTGTAATTAGAAGCAAGTAGTTGTGAGGAACGGGTAGTAAGTAGTCTCGTAGTGAGTACGTATGAACTTGGAAGAGGTAGTAGTTACTTGTATATGGATCTTAGTAAACTCGGTATGTGAATTATATAGTATTGTATTTGAAGTATCGTATCGAATGGAAGATTGTAGCATGTATTGGTATACGGAGTGTGTATGGTAGATATGTAATACCGGATTCCGGTCCATCAGACCGATGCTGTATGTAGTAGCAGTAGCCTTGTTAGTCACATGGGTGACTAACTGCATTGTATCACCCTCATTATGTAAGTATGTATCCGCTGCGTGTATCTGATGTGTAAGGAGATTGGACGGTAAGCACAGCATTAATGGTAGGGGTGTTATAGTAGAAGTCCGATATAGTTTCGGCCACGCGTGAGGATGAGGAGACACAAGAGGTTGGATCCGATTCCTGGTTCTTTAAGCTGGTCCACGGACCAAACCCTTAAATGGGTAGCATCCTGGATTAGTGAACCAAGTAATCCCGGTGGTGGGACAGAGTAGTCCCCGGGCCGGAGGTCCCAACGACTTGACTTGAGTAAGTAAGTAAGTAAAGTATGCGTAAGTATTGTGTAACGAGTAAAAGAGTAATCTCCACCCGATTAACCCGGGTGGACAAATGAAGCTAACAAGTATAGAGTATTGTGTATGTATTGCGTAAGTACTGTGTATGTATTGAGTATGTATGGCGTATGTGCATCCCGGAAGAAGGTAAGTAAGAATTTGGTTGGCTTGTATTGTCTTCTTGCGTGTTTGTATTGTACAGTGTGTATGTATGTATGCCTTGCAAAGTATGTGTAGTATTATGTATGAAAGCATGTATGCATGTATGTATGAATAAAATGAACTGCATGTATTCGACCATGTGGTCGGCGTACCTTCACTAGTACGCGGGGTATGCGGGTTATCATAGCAGCGAAAGTTGACCCCCTAGGGGGAACGTTTTTAGTGTGCAGGTACCCGAAGTAGACATGGTCGCAGTAAGAGACCGGTGATAGTGTAGACGGTAGAGAATAGTATTGAACTTGTAGCCTTAAAGTAGTAGTGTACCAAGGGGGTACCCCTTGTACATTGTAAGTATGTAGGTGCGAGGAATGGGTAGATGTTAGACTCTTAATGAGTATGAATGAAATTGAAAGAGGTATTGTATTTGTATAAGAACGTAGTAAACTCGGTTATGTATATTGTATTGAATGGTATTGTAAAGGAGTAAAGTGTTGGATGGAGCAATATAGTATTTAGTTGGTAAATGGAGTATGTATTGTAGATGTGTAGTACTCGGATATTCCGGTCCATCAGACTGATGTTGTATGTATAGTAGCAGCTTTGTTAGTCACGTGGGTGACTAACGGCATTGTATCACCCACCGTATGTAAGTATGTACCGCTGCGTGAATCTGGAAAGTACGAGGAGATCGGACGGTAATGACAGTATTAACGGTAGGGGTGTTACACATGTTCTTCTTCTTACACTCAATGCATGGCCGGAGTTACAAAGAACATTCTAAGATCATACTCCACAACTATTTAAAGGAAGACCTATTCCCAAAGGTTAAGTAAAAGTTTCTATTTATACCCGATGCCCATAATCTATGCATAAGTTATCTCATACATCACAAACATCCAACCTCAATCCACATTTTCAACAAGTTCTTTCAAAATCAAATCTCCTTAGGAGCTTTGAGATCAATATAATTCTATTACTCTTTTTTTCCTACAACCAAGTCATTTTGAACCCTTATAACACCTAAATCTCCAACTTGATTCTCAGTGATCATATTTCCCACCAAAATTCATAGGTGATTCCTATAAGGAACACTCAAACCAGGTTCACAACTGATCATTTAATCTAACTTCTCAGTTCAAATAAATTTTATAGGTCCCAAAATAACAAGTTGTTTTTGGTACCGTCATAGCAAAATTGCACTTGAGCTACTAATTACAATTAAGATCTCAGGAACACAATATGCATAGACCCACAAAGATGCTCCACCTATTCTCCCAACCCCTGCTATAACATTTCTCCCTATAGGATCCCGACTCCAACCATAAGATCTAATACCATTTTTTTCTATTGAGCAATCACATATCCTTCAATAACAATAAAATTACTTTTTTATTTTTTTAGTCATATTAGCATCAAAATAACCAGTAACGATTGTAAATCATACGAGTTGTGAAACCACCTATAGTCCTCGAATTTACTCCTCAGCTAAGGCAAAACTCATAGACCAATTCACCTCTTATCATAGTATTATTAATTCTTAATTCCTCCCTTATCAATAATATTGAATGAATTCACAACAGATAAACCTCATTTAGAAAGAAAGAAAAAATCCAATTTAACCTACTAACAAACCCAAGTCAACTTTTCAATTCTCTACTCATAACAGGACTCACAGACCTACATAACAATTTCATCAATAAATCCTGCAATAATCTCGAGGTTACAAGGATCGTAATTCCAATCTTTCACTATCTAGCTTAACTTCCCACATCAAGTCCAAAAAACCCAAACTATTCCCAAAAACTAGATGCTTAAATAAATACTACCCTTTGTATTGTTGTACAATATGACATAGTTAATCATTTCATAACAAGCTATGAGACTTCACCAAGAATTTCCAATATAAACACTTACTAAATACGTTTCAACAAACCAGAGCACTAGGGTCTCATCAATACTTAGCACAAGGCTCACCAGAAACACCATCACACTATAAATATTCATCACAAGATTTCTCAGAAAGCTCAATATGAACAATCACTTTAGTATACACATCAAATATACAAGGGAACAAAACACATCACTTGCCATATACCTTGTCTAACTACAAACCTCACATATTGTTATACCCAAAATCTTTACCCTATTTAAGAAAAAGGGGTATTTCTAGGGCTTTGGGGGATAATGTAACACCCCTACTATAATACAGTCATTAACGTCCAATCCCTTACTCATCAGATACACGCAGCGGATACCTACTTGCATCCATTGGGTGATACAATGCCGTTAGCCACCCACGTGACTAACAAGGCTACTACTTCTACATACAGCATCGGTCTGATGGACCGGAATCCCGAGTACTACAAATCTACAACGCATTCTCCATTTACCAAATGCTACTACAATCTCCATTCAATACAATACTCCAAGTACAATACAATATAATCTACATACCGAGTTTACTAAGATCCTTATACAATGTACTATCTCTTCAAAGTTCATACATACTCACTAAGAGACTACTTACTACCGTTCCTTACACGCTACTTACTTCCAAATACCAGGGTGTGCCTCCGGTCTCTTCCTTGACCATATTCGTTTCGGGTACCTGCACACTAAAAAATGTCCCCCGAAGGGGTCAGCTTTCGCCGAGCATGATAAACGCATACCCCGCGTACTAGTAAGGGTACGCCGACCACTTGGTCGAATACATGCGGTTCATTTTATACAAGCATACATGCATACATGCTCTTATACACAATACAACAATACTTACGCAAGGCATACATACATACACTACATTACATACAAGGAATACAATAAACCATCCAATACATACTTACCTTCTTCCGAATTACACATACTCATTACATACACAATATACAATTCTTGTTAGCTTCATTGGTCCACCGGGTTAATCGGGTGGAGATTACTCTTTTACTCGTTACTTCATACACATACATACTCATAATCATTTACTTACTTACGGATCCATACTTACTTACTCTTACTCTTACTCAAGTTAAGTCGTCGGGACCTCCGGCCCTGGGGACTACACCGTCCCACCTCCGGGATTTACTTGACTCACCAATCCGGGATGCTACCCATTTAAGGGATTTGGGCCGCGGGACCAGTTTAAGAGTCAGGATTTGCAGCCAACCTCTTGTGACTCCGCATCCTCACGCGTGGCCGAAGCTATATCGGACTTGTACTCATTCCAATTTACTCACTTAAGTTAGGAGTTAGATAGTTAGGAATTAGCACAAGTCAACATCCAAGCCACAATAATACAATGCACATATACACATACATACGAGGTACAATACATACACAAGTACAATACGAGGTTCGAATACCATTCATCATCATTCATATATTTCATGAATATTACAAACTAGTGCTCAAGACAATAAATATCAAGCACAGCATAAGTCAAGCACAGGTAAGTGCAATATAGTCCGATTCATGCATTATCTTATTTAGGTGGTCAAATAAGCACACAAATCGGGGTAACCAGATTAGGATACAGGGCATGAAGAAATCATACCTTTCACCGTTGTACTTGTATCCCAACGTTCCTCCGGTATTCACAATTCAAATCCTTGTTCTTGCTTCTGTTTCTTTTCTTCCTCTTGCTTCTTCTTTTCTCTTTCTCCACCGGTTTAGCAAACACAAATTCTCTACTCTTGCAAGGGTGTAAATGAAGCTTGGAGGTGGTTCAAGAACAAAGTTTCCAACTCCACCAAGATGCCAAAATCGGCTCAATAGAACAAGGAGAAGGAGGGCCTTCTAATGGTGGTGTTGAAGCTCCAAATGGGACATACCCATGGAAACGAAAATGGTTGTTTTCGAATTTTGGAAGGATGAAAATGTAGCTCTTGATGAGAGGATTACAATGGTGGTATTTTTATAATTTTTGAAGAGTTTTACTAGAGTAACAGGAGGAGAGAAGGGAGTTTTGTGTGGGTTCTTCTCAGTTCTCCATTGTGTCGATGAGAAGAAGAAGAAGAAGAGAGGGTGCTGGGTGAGGCTTCACGTGAGAGAGAATAAAGAATGGGGGAGAGAGAAAATAAAGTGAGTGGGGTTACTTTTATTATTTTTGTCTTTTGTAAATAGAGAGTGAGTGTGTGAGAGAGTGTGAGAGAGGGGGGGAAAAGAGCCCATCGGCTGCACCCATCACACACACACCATTTACTTTTTTTTTTGAAAGTGGACACATAAGTTTGTGTTATTTATTTTCCACCCCACAACTTCCCGTTTTTGACAGAGTTTTACTAATCTCTCGTTTTATTGATTTTATTGGTCCTAAAGCTTCACTAATATTTATTAATGATTATTTAGTTGACCAAAATTGTTACGAGTCTATTTGACCCGCTTAAAGTCACGTTTTCCCGGTTACCCCGAAAAACGCGCTTTAATGTCGCTAGTGTTTTTAATCCATTTTGAGGATCCGTTTTCTTCGGGATTGTTCCCTAATAATTATTTATACTTAATTAAGCTTCTAAATACTTATTAGCCTAATTAATCACTATTTTTAATTGCGGGGTATTTCAATCTACCCCCCTAAGAAACTTTGCCTCAAAGTTGCTCAAGGTTATAAGTTTACAATGCTTACTCATTCTTACATGTCTAATACTACGGTTATACAATCTTCCTCTTACTAATTCCCAAATCCATTACTCAAGGTTTCTACATACCGTACCATCCAAATGTACTATAGTTACTCCAATCCGCGCTACTACTAACTATCTGGTTCCTCATTACAAAGTTCATACATACATACAGTGCAAAGCTATCCCCAAAGCAATGCAATACACATACAATCCCGCAGGCACTCTGGTCATCTCGACGCAGGCTCCTCTATGTCCGCTGCCTTTGGAATAATACCACATACTACACTACTATCTTCTCCGGTACAAGCTTCTCACAAATTCTTAACCTTCAGTCTAAGAGAAATACTTCACTACTACCAATTAGAGATTTTCTAAAACACATAACTCCAAGGTCCAATATATATACATTACTTCTACCCTATGTGTGATTTTTGTGACCACTTAAGGGGAGCTTCAAGAATCATTCGACCCTGATGTGATCAGCATCAGTGTTGAACTATCTTTCCACCCCAATTTGTGTTCGGTTTCCCTTGATCTGATCAGGATCAAGTTCGACTTCCCACATCAGTTTCAAACAAGCAAATAATTTAGTTGTTTTCATTTTCTATCTTTTTACTCTTCCTAGTCATTCATACATCTCCAAAGGATGGAGTCAGTCCATCAATCATCCTCACTCTATATCCCAAATGCTTTACTCCACGGTTCAATCCTAATGCTCATTTCCTCAACCTTCACTACTTCGTCCATTACTCACCATCATATCCTATATTCTAACTACGGAATACTACACTTATAAGATTTAGTTGACTTCCATTGTTTCACATATTTTACTTACGATTCCACTACTCATAAACTTCATTCATCTACTATCCTCATTCATTTTGTACTACTTCTTCAAAGATTACAATACTTGTGGAGCTCCGTCCATTACTCATTACTTTTCTTTTACTAATACTCTTACACTGGTGTTACAAGATAGGTACGTTCCTCCTATGGTATTTGCATGTTTAATGCCTAGTTACCATAATTACAATATGAATGAGTACTTATGTTTATTTAACATAGTACCAATCATCAATTTGATTCTCATTTGTGCTATGCACATTACGGTTTAAGTGTTTTATTCATAAAACTTACGTTAAGCGGTTTTCGCTCTACCCCCCTTAAAAGGGATTACGCCCACGTAATCTACCATATGTTATTATTATTAAACATTGGTTTAATCAGTTTGGGCAAACTGAAGCGTTTAGCTTCACTACGGTATACTATAGAATATGCTCTAGTCAAAGGTCTTAACCATACCAACGGTAGTCTTTGCACCAAGAGTTCTTATATGAGTTTATTTAACTCATCGTTAATTCAGTTCTAGCCTATTAGGCTTCAAGGCATTGATAGCCATAGTATTATACCCACTAGGTATATTGTCTCCTAGCTAGGTCCCACTAGCTTCTGCTGCGCGACCTGATAGCTTGGGTTACTTACCCTTCGTGTTATCATTCATGTGTTATATATCGCCTTCTTATCCATCTATTATGGGAATAAGGTTTACTGAACAAATTCGGTATTCTTTTACGCATTGAACTTAATGAGTTTAAGATTTTAACCCGCTCTCTGGTAATCTACTGCACATGCTATTCGTGCTTCCAGGGTTATTCACTAAGTTCTTTCGACTTATTGTCAGGCGAGGTTAAGTCACTACTTAGTTGTAGTGCTTCCTCTGTGTCACTAGCTTCTGAATTCTACCAGTTTCCCTGGTTCAGTACAAGTGTTCTTTACTTGTATGACCTTGCATCTCTATGCGTCGGTCCTAGTGATTTTCTTAAGTCCTTTCGCCTTTTATTCCATTGGAATTCACATCTGTGACTGTTAGTGTGTGTTACACTCTTCGTGCTTCTTTGGCCTTAGGCCGTACGGTTACGGTTGTTTTGCTTAAGCTTGCTAAGGCTAGTGCCATGTTTGTTGTGTGAAAAGAAGGGTTTACTACGGTTTACATTCTCTATATCCCTAGCCATCCCATTAGATCATTAGCTGCACAAGTGCAATACCAAAACACTCAGTCATACAGAGTGCAGAGGCGTAAACGCTTGACAGTAAGTCACTTATGTGATAGGAAAGAATATTTCTGTGTGTCATCTCATACTTATACTCCGTGTTATTGCTCACTATTCCCTCATAGCGGTCGCCTGTTGCGCACCGTATTCTTACTCATTGTACGACATTGCTTTTACTGTTTCTGTTACTATGGTAGTTCCTTTTACTTAGTGACGTTGTTCTTGACACCATTTCCTTATGGTGTAAATATACTAGGAGTTCTGTGTTTGTGTGTATGACGGTTGTCGTAGCATACGCAATCTTATTATCTTCCCAATGTGGGGATGTCTTATTCCACTTAGGTTTATGTGTAGGTTAGCTTACCTCACATTCTATCATCATTTGTGATACAATTTACCAAGTGTCTTGGTTGACAATGGATGAAGTAATTTATTGGGTTACTAGCTCTCTTGAGTGTTGGTCATTCATGGTTTTCAATGTGTATTCACATTGATTGTTTTGACAATTACTGTCTTTCCAGTGCTGAGCACTAATGATAGGCTCTAGCTGTGTAGTTTACTCTGTCATTGATAATGAAAGTTCTTGTTGAGGGGTTTGTCTCCACTCATAGGTCTAATGACAAGGTTTGCTATGTTGGTGTTTACACAATGGTCCACTATATGTTTAGGTGTATATGGAGTATGCTTACTCCCTTAAGTCGTAATGGTTTGGAAATCTCATTTCCTTATCCCATCATCCCTTGGCAATATCTATTGCGTGGTTTTATTGTTATAGTAGATGGAAGCCTTTTCTAAGGGTTCACATCATCACCTCATTTGTGATCTTCCGTTGACGAGGGGTACCTTCCCTTGGGTTTCTCGTAGTGTCCAAGTGTGGACTAGGCCGATGTTGGCATTATTATGATTCTCATGCCTCTGTGCTACCATTGCTACAGAAGGCATGGCGGTAATGGTGGTTGGTCATTAAGAAACCGTCACTGTACTAGGCTGATGCTCTAGTGACAGTGACATTGAGTTGGCCATTACTCCAAGCCACTCAGAGTGTTGGGTTTGAATTTATGGCCCCAGTTGTTGATTTCTTGTCGTATGAGGCAATCCTCTTGCAAGTTTGTTAGTATTGGGTGGGTTTCGCAACCGTTTAAGGTTACACACGTAGTTAGTTGATGGCTTTTTAAGACCGTACATGCTGCGAGCTATGCTCTTTGCAAGTGCTTATGCATGTTTCCACTCCTTGGATACCGTCGTAGGTTGGAGGTATTATTGGGCTCCATGGTAAGTCGTGACATCACGCTTCCGTTCATAGGAGACCCTTTAGGCAATCTGGTGTTAATAGGTGTTTCTCAATATCTTAGGGCAATCCTGTTAAGTGAAATCCCTTGGGTCTAACCGAGTGTTCGTTCTAACTTTCGTGCTTTATCATGTCGCTGTTGTTCGACTGTTGTCCATCTAGTCACCCTCAAGGATGCTCCTGGGTGTTGTTAAATTATGTCGTTACTTCGGCTGATGGTTATGATATGTTGTCCACTGTACCATCTTGTGGTATCGTTCTTGAGTTGTCCCTTTTGGGTCATGACGTCTCCCGTCCTTGGGTAGACTGTTTATGCTTGTTCCTAGTACTTGAGACTAGGTTTGAATATCCTCTCCGATTATGGATTGTGCTTCGTAGTAATTTTGTGATTGCTCTTGGGAAATCCGCCTCGTGTGTGAGTATTGGTAGGTTCACGTTAGGCATTCGCCTTAATGTGTTAGGCGGGCATTCCATCCAGCTGTCAGGTAATTTCTTGGATTATTTGGGACATATCCAAGGTCTATACTTACTAGCATGTGCTCTTTGCACTCCCTAGTTCTTATTCCTCATCTTCAGATGGATTCCCTGAGTTCCTTTATGCTTGATCCTCTGAGGTGTCCAGCTGTCTTGGGTTGGACTTACTGATGGTCCGTAGAGCGGAGTTGGCTACTTCCGTGTGTCGTACACTACATGTTACATACGTGGGGTACCATGTTGTGAACGTTACCACTTACCCAACTATATGTCAGGCCCACAAGCTCCTTCGGAGTGCGGTTGTCCCACATCCCGTAACGGGTACACTCGTAGTGTTCGTCACACGCCTAGGTGAAGTATTCTGTTGCCAACTCCTCTTGTATCATCCTTGATACTCACCATAATATGTGATCTGGTTTTAAATCCAAGTTTTTAAAAGAGGGTTGTGGGTTTGAAAAGAAAATTCGGGTTTTTAAAACAATGGTTCGGTGTTAAAGGAATCTCCCATGGCCATAGCCATGTTTTAGGTCTTGTCCAAGTCTAGCTTCTCGCTGATGGTATGTTCTAATTACAGTGGTCGGGCCGTTAGGCCTTTCTAAGGTTCCATTCCTTCAGTTTTAGGATGTTTATTTCTGTGGTTGTTTCGTTACGATCACCGTACATTACTATGTACTTGTGACGTATTAGTGTTCCTTTACATATCTCTGTCTTTACTGCACTTGTCTTGGCAAGTGCGCGGTATCGGTGGTTTTTGGATAATCCTATACCAATCTGGTATGGTTGCTGCTTGTATTTAATAGTCTTGTTGACCTTTCCCTTGATCTTGTTGATCTACAATTGGTTACTCGCTCCTTTAGGTAGCTTCTTAATGATCTTGACGTGATGTTGATAATCGGGATGTTTCTCCAATCCTGGGAGACTCCCATTCTATTTGGTTTAGTGTCGTTCCTTGTGGCTCGTTCCCACACATTTGTGGTGGTTACTGAGCCTACCTTGTTTAGGCACTACTCTTGTAGTCCTATCGGATTATATCCCGTGGATGTTCTTGTAGCTGTGTAAGCATGATGGCTAGGTACGTAAACCTCTTCGGCGTTGTGGTTTTTGGAGTTAACCGTTCCTGACTATGTCCTTAGTCAGCTAGCATACCGTTGGTGGTAAATTCAAGTATTACTATCCCGTAGACTTGTGTCTCGGGTTCTGTTATTACTCCTTTTTCCATTTCATTGCACAGTTAGTGCTTCTTTCCTGCTGCTGGTTGTCTAGCTAGGTCTCGCGACTGCTAAGCACGTCGCCCCATGCTGTTGTAAGTTGTAGCCTCCTCGTGGTTGGAGTGCCCTTCCTACGCTATTAAGTGCGGGTGTTGTGGTTTAACGGGGAACTATCTCCGGGGACTTCCAGTTCTTGGAATCTACTACATGTCGGTTCTTGTTTACTGTGTGATTGCTTCACAACTGCCAGATCGGGTTTCCCCGAGTATGAGAGGACTTTCCTCTCTCTGGCGTCCTTTCCCAAGTATACAATGGGGTCGGGGGGGGGGGGGACTGGTATTGTAGGCATCCGGTACTCACCGGTAGTTCCTAACTGGCATATCTCTAATGCTAACACTCAGCCCTTAGCCCTAAGCTTCTAATTCCTAACTCGGTATTCCTAAGCTCGGTATTTCCAGTCATCAGAGCGAAGTATCGCTCTGATACCACTTTTGTAACACCCTACTATTAATACAGTCATTAACGTCCAATCCCCTTACTCATCAGATACACGCAGCGGAATACCCACATCCATGGGTGATACATGTCGTTAGCCACCCACGTGACTAACAAGGGCTTCTACTTCTACATACAGCATCGGTCTGATGGACGGAATCCCGAGTACTACAAATCTACAACGCATTCTCCATTTACCAAAGCTACTACAATCTCCATTCAATACAATACTCCAAGACAATACAATATAATCTACATACCGAGTTACTAAGATCCTATACAATGTACTATCTCTTCAAAGTTCATACATACTCACTAAGAGACTACTTACTACCCGTTCCTTACACGCTACTTACTTCCAAATACCAGGGGTGCCTCCGGTCTCTTCCTTGACCATATTCGTTTCGGGGTACCTGCACACTAAAAAAATGTCCCCCGAAGGGGTCAGCTTTCGCCGAGCATGATAACCGCATACCCCGCGTACTAGTGAGGGTACGCCGACCACTTGGTCGAATACATGCGGTTCATTTTCATACAAGCATACATGATACATGCTCTTATACACAATACAACAATACTTACGCAAGGCATACATACACACTACATTACATACAAGGAATACAATAAAACCATCCAATACATACTTACCTTCTTCCGAATTACAACATACTCATTACATACACAATATACAATTCTTTTGTTAGCTTCATTGGTCCACCCGGGTTAATCGGGTGGTGGAGATACTTTTTACTCGTTACTTCATACACATACATACTCATACTCATACTTACTTACGGATCCATACTTACTTACTCTTACTCTTACTCAAGTTAAGTCGTCGGGACCTCCGGCCCTGGGGACTACACCGTCCCACCTCGGGATTACTTGACTCACCAATCCGGGGGTGCTACCCATTTAAGGGATTTGGGCCGCGGACCAGTTTAAGAGTCAGGATTTGCAGCCAACCTCTTGTGCTCCGCATCCTCACGCGTGGCCGAAGCTATATCGGACTTGTACTCATTCCAATTTACTCACTAAGTTAGGAGTTAGATAGTTAGGAATTAGCACAAGTCAACATCCAAGCCACAATAATACAATGCATATATACACATACATACGAGGTACAATACATTACACAAGTACAATACGAGGTTCGAATACCTCATCATCATTCATATATTTCATGAATTATACAAACTAGTGCTCAAGACAATAAATAATAGCAACACAACATAAGTCAAGCACAGGTAAGTGCAATATAGTCCGATTCATGCATTTATCTTATTTAGGTGGTCAAATAAGCACACAAATCGGGGTAACCAGATTAGGATACAGGGCATGAAGAATCATACCTTCCCGTTGTACTTGTATTCCCAACGTTCCTCCGGTATTCACAATTCAAATCCTTGTTCTTGCTTCTGTTCTTTTCTTCTCTGCTTCTTCTTTTCCTCTTTCTCCACCGGTTTAGCAAAACACAAATTCTCTACTCTTGCAAGGGTGTAAATGAAGCTTGGAGTGGTTCAAGAACAAAGTTTTCCAACTCCACCAAGATGCCAAAATCGGCTCAATAGAACAAGGAGAAGGAGGGCCTTCTAATGGTGGTGTTGAAGCTCCAAATGGGACATACCCATGGAAACGAAATGGTTGTTTTCGAATTTGGAAGGATGAAAATGTAGCTCTTGATGAGAGGATTACAATGGTGTATTTTTATATTTTGGAAGAGTTTTACTAGAGTAACAGGAGGAGAGAAGGGAGTTTGTGTGGGTTCTTCTCAGTTCTCCATTGGTGTCGATGAGAAGAAGAAGGAAGGAAGAAGAGAGGGTGCTGGGTGAGGCTTCACGTGAGAGAGAATAAAGAAAGAAGGGGGAGAGAGAAAAAAAAGTGAGTGGGGTACTTTTATTATTTTTGTCTTTTGTAAATAGAGAGTGAGTGTGTGAGAGAGTGTGAGAGAGGGGGGGAAAAGAGCCCATCGGCCTGCACCCATCACACACACACACATTTTACTTTTTATTTTTGAAAAGTGGACACTGATGGAGAAATATGTGACTACTTCTACCACATAGGCAGTGGTACCTAATCGTTTGCGGGATAGGGATTCGTGGGGTTGTCGTACTCTTGGGGACCGCGTGGATAAGTGACAGTGGATTAAATTTACTGAGACTTCTAGTAAATAGATTTTATTCATTTTTTAAGGAGAAGAAATAATCGAAACCTAACCTGAACAAAAACAATAAATAAAAATAGAAATTATAAATCTTTTGTTTTTGAGAAAGCATCCCGGTTGTTCTGCTCACCTATTGTATTATTATATTAGTATAAACTTTACCACTTAAGTAATAAACTCAGAAACTATAAATAATTCGTTGACGACTAAATCTAACGAACCCTAACCAGTTGCTAGAACTAGCAGCAGACTAATGCTCTAATCCGGACACAACCAATCGCATAAAGAAAAGAACAGCTTTCTATGAACTAATTAACCTATAGGCCAGATCAGGCTTCTAGCTGTTAATCAGGTTTAATTCCTAAGTCTTGTTACTATCTCAGCTCTCGCGTGTTGATTAGAAAACTACAAATATTGCTTTAATAATTGATCAGAGAATTAAAGCAGATGAAGAACTGGAATTAAACTACTACTTTAGATAAAATCATAGTGGAAAGCTTAAATAACATAATTATACAAAATAGGCTCGCATCCCAAACCTGGGAGGGCTTAAGTTTATTAATTAAACATAACTATATATAAACAACGTTTAAACAAAATAAGAGAAAGGTAGAGAAAACTCCAGCTAGCAAGTTGACTCTGAATCCTAGCTCCGCCTCTGTATCCACGTCGTCCGTAATAATAATAATAATAAATGGTAGAGATGTGGTGTGGTGGAAAGACAAATAAAAATGGAGAAAACGGAGAGAATAGAAATGATGTGGTTTGTACGTGGTGAGCGAGTGTGGTGATCTGTTCGTGAACGGGGGTGGTGAGGACTTTGGATTAAAGAAGGAATGATTGATACTGAAGGGAACGTAGCTTTATTTATAGGAGAGGAAAGAGAAGCAGAACAGACAATGGAGAAATCAGGGACGGTGCAGGGTGAATCAATGGCGGTGGAGTTGGTGGAGTTGGTAAGTAGATCCGTGAAGATTTGCAGTCAGAGAGTAGCAATTGATTGCAGGCGGCGTCACGCGTGAGTGAATAAGGTAGGCGCCGCCTGCAATTAATGAACCGCGAACGAAGAAAGAAAGAAAATGGAGAAGAAAACTGTTCGCGTCGAAATCTGTCGAAATCTGGATCTGGCGCGTTTTTTAGACACGTCCGCGCCCTGTCCGCGTCCTGTCCGCGCCCTGTCCGCGTCCTGTCCGCGCCCTGTCCGCGTCCTGTCCAGGCGGACGTGACTTGTGTCTGCGCCTGTGTGTCCGCTTCTGCGTCCGCGCAAGAATCAGGCGGTTGTCTCATAGGCGTGTCCGCTAGCCGTCCGCTCGAGTTCCAGGCGGGTTGCAGGTGAGGTACGACTTATTCCTTCCACTAACTTTGACCGGCTCTAGATCTTCGTTATAAGTCTGTTTTACTCGCCGTTGTTGCGTTGGAAAGCTCATGAGATCATCTATCCATTTATATAGCTGTTTCCTACATTTATCACATAAAATATATCAATTCATATCAAAACATAAATCTAGGAAAATCATATGATAAGTGAGAAATACGACATAAATTGCTATGAAAATAGGAAGAATAAAGTCCTAAAAGTAGATGTATTTCTCGCTTATCAGACACATAAGTTTGTGTTATTTATTTTTCCACCCCACAACTTCCCGTTTTTGACAGTTTTTACTAATCTCTCGTTTTATTGATTTTATGGTCCTAAAGCTTCACTAATATTTATTAATGATTATTTAGTGACCAAAATTGTTACGAGTCTATTTGACCCGCTTAAAGTCACGTTTTCCCGGTTACCCCGAAAAACGCGCTTTAATGTTCGCTAGTGTTTTTAATCCATTTTGAGGATCCGTTTTCTTCGGGATTTGTTCCCTAATAATTATTTATACTTAATTAAGCTTCTAAAATACTTATTAGCCTAATTAATCACTATTTTTAATTGCGGGGTATTTCAGATAAGGTTCATATATGATCATTGATTGCATGAAAACTGAGATAGGTGGTATGTTTGACAGGAATCATATTGGCATAATGGTAGAGGTACAATAGATTAATGGTTTGAGTCTAACGACAAACAATTTCTTGTAGCTTATTTTTCATTCAGTCTTGTGTGTCTTTTTCTTTTCTTTCCTTTCGTTTTAATCTTTAAATGACTAAATAAGATTTGTTAGTTTGTTTTTCTATTCCGCCTAATTGTTAAAAAAACAAAAAAAAAACAAAAACATAAAAAAATACATTTTTATATTCTTTTAGTTTTTTTAAATTATTTTGTTTCATATTCTTACTCCTTATTTCTAAAGTAGCTAGTTTTCTTGATATCTTTCTCTTTTGTTAAAAGTAAAAAAAAATCTTTCCTAGCGTTTGATTCTGTTTTTCTTTTCTATCAAGCTAGAACTTTTGAATTCCCTCTTTTCTTGCTCTTTTGATGATCCTATTTGTTTTATTTTTGTAACACTGAAATACAAAATATAAAAAGCAAAAAAAAAAATTTGTTGTCAGCATCTTGGTTGGTTGTTTCAAATTTCAAAGGTAAATACTTTTCATCTTATTTTCACTAGTTGATTTGTTACCTTTTAGTTAGGTTTTTTTTTTTAATACTGTTAACATTTTAGTTAATTAACCCTTTTTTAGGTAAATTTTTTACATTTTTACATTTGGATTCTTCTCCATTCTTATCCCTTATTTTTCTCTTACCTAGTTTATTTAAAATTCAAAAAACAGTAGTTAATCGTTAAGATTTGAACTCCTTTCCCTTGTTTTTTTTTGTCATCTTAATTTATTTACCTTGTTCATCTCTAACTCTCCGCTAGTTATAGGTTTGTTTTTATTCTAGCCAACCTCTTATTTTCTATATAAACACACTCATTTTTCATGGAGTCAGGGGGAAGACAGAGCATAGACGACAATTAGCTATCGACATTGATTTTTTCCTCATCTTGATTTCATATATACCACCTCCATCTCGTTTTTTAGCCGATCACAACTGAAGTCCAGCAGCGACAAACATTTTCTTCCGGTTTTCTCTGACGATTGAGAGAATTTCAGCAGCGTTCAAATACTTTGTTGTTGCATCTTGATTGGTTTGATGGGGGCACCTGCTGTCCTCTCGTGTGCACTGTGGCCTGCTGCCGTCTCTGCCTACTGCAGTCCTTAGAACCACTGCGTGTCAACCTGTTTTGAATAGGTCTTGGTGTTTGTGCGCATCATCACGAGTCTGTTCTTTCCCATCTTCAATCTTGACACCCAACACGCAGAATGAATATGAAATGTGTCAGGTTTTGAATCATCGACGACCAGGAAAACGGAGCTCACTTCATCTCTCATGTGGACGCGCGCGACGAAAGGGGGGTGAACCATCACGTCATCACTGCTCACTCCTTCGACGCTTTCATGCTGGTGTGCTCGAAGGTTAGGGGAGAAGTCCATCAGCACTGTCAAGAAAAATAATGAAGGGTTTCGACCAATTATTGTACCCAGTAGTTTCTGAAATTTGAGGTGCTCAACTCGTGAAGAAGGAGCATGTATTTCTTTCTCTGATTTTTTTTCTTTATTCTTTTGTATTTATTTCTTTTACTTTTGGTTGTTACGTGGATGGCAGTGCATGTAGAAGTTACAATTTTGTGTTGGAGTATGGTCTCATCATTATTATATCACATTGTAATTTGATGAACATCAACGTAATTGGTAGTCGTAGACATTAGAAATGATATCATTGGTTTTTTTCTATTATCACTATTATGATGCATTTAGATATTAGGTAATATGAGACGTGTTTAGATGACATAAAAACGTTTGGTTAGCAAAAAAGAAAATTATATGACAATCCTAGTTTTTTTTTTACACTAAAAATCGCGGGATAATGTCATAAGTTAGCCTTGAAATTTATAATAGTAGAGGAAAAGAAATTCATAGGGTAATGAAGGAATCTGAACCCTTAGAAATTTCATATCAAGCCCCCGAACCCATATATCTTAAATTATAACAATATTTCTTTCCAAGTTTAAAAGGTTAAAACTTAGGTGGCGACTCTACTTAGGTTTGTGTGGGCCAGTTATAATCATTAAACTTTAATTTTATGATTTCGGTTTATAATTGTAATTACAAATCAAACCTTGAAGCCTTAAGCTCAATACTTAAGGGTTCAAAACCTATGCCCACACATATATTCACAGTTTACTCTAACTACCACAAATTCAGCTCTAGCTCCATCAATAATTACTATGTTATAAGAAACTTAATTACAAATCATTTTCTAACCACTTAATTATTTCTCAATGCCGCCAAAAGAATATTCATTATCCACTGACCACCGAGTGCTCCACCCTATAGTACACTTCGTATTATTACTCAATATGGCATTGCAAACCAATTCACCAGCACATAAACGGGACTCATCAAGGATCTCAATCCCAATTTCAATCTCAATATTTAACCAAACAATTCCAATAAACCATGATACTAGCGTCTATTCTACTTGGCATACGGATTAACCAAACCATCATCTTAATATAAATGTCAAACAAAAGGGGTTAACAAAACTTAGCTCAAAAAAACCAATACATTATGTTCATAATATATGTAACATCTCGCACTCTACCTCTACTAGTACAAAACAGGCCTACCGCGACACCCCTATTGCAGCGGTTGTAAGAGGAACGCTGTGAAATAGGACGTTTTAAAATTTTCGGAATACCTACTGCAGCAGTTGTTAGCTGGGAACCGCTGCAGTAGGTAGGTCTATTTTTTTCAAAAAAAAAATTTAGCAATCTATCGCAACGGTTCCTATAACAACCGCTGCAATAGACTAATTTTTCCCGGTTATTTTTTCAAAAATTTCACTTTACAGTTTTTTTAGCCTATTGCAGCGGTTGTTACTAGGAACTGTTGCAATAGACTTTTTGTTTTAAATAAAAGTTTCTCCTCTGTTAACTGGCGTTAATTATGCTCTGCGCTCTCTTCTTCTGGCCGCGGCGAACAAGGAACAACTCTGCGCTCTTCTTTCTTCACTCACGGTCGATGGCGAACAAGGTACGCATGCTCTGCGCTCTCTTCTTCTTTCACTCATTCTTCTTCTCTTCCCTCATGGTAATATGCTCGAACTTATCTTTACTTCGGTAATTTTGTAACCCTAACTGAGAACAAGATGCTCTGCGCCTCCATTAATATGCACGCGCTGTAATTTGCAACCCTAACTGGTGAACAAGAACATATATGATGTGCCTCTTTCTCTTCTCATATCTACACCTCTTTTACTGTAATTTGCAAATCTGGTTGGTGGACGAGGAACAAGGGTTTGCGCCCCTGTATTCTCATCTCACAGTAATTTGCAACAGGTTTGGAGAACAAGGAAAACATGTTGTGCGCCTCACGGTAATTTTGCAACTTGATCTAGTGAAAAAGGAACGTATTTTGCGCCGATTCTGAACTGGTGAATGGCTGCGCGAGGAGGAAAAGGAAAAATGATGAAGCAAAAATTTTTTTTAAAAAAAAAATACTATGACAGCGGTTCCTAGCTAACAACCACTGCAATAGGCTTGTTTTTTTCCCAGAAGCCCCACCTATGGCAGCGGTTGTTAGCTAGGAACCGTTGCCAAGGTAGCCTACTACAGTGGTTCAAAAACCGCTAAGATAGGTCGAGACCCTATCGCGGTGCACCTCATCACAGCGGTTCTAGAACCGCTACGATAGACCCAAAACAACCGCTACAATAGGTATATTTTGTACTAGCGCAGAATCGATTACACGGCTGGGTTGCACAATGTGTTGTGCAGTCCACTTATGTGGCAGTCCAGTCAATGTGCTGACTACACTGCTTATGTGGCACATGAGTGAGAAGAAAATTTATATTAACTTAAATGGTTGTAACTTTTAATATATAAGTCCAAAATGAAAAAAATTATATCATTGTTCACCTAAATTCGAGCTCTTCAAAACAAGACCAGTCATGAATATGTTTTGACAACTTTGAAAAAAAATTATTTTACATGTTATGATGATACACAAAATGATAATATGATTCATTAATTTGATATTATGATTCATTAAAATTGATATTATGATTTATTAAAATTGATATTATGAATTACTAATAATAATAAGATAACAAATTTGGAACCCATTAAAAAATTATTATTATTTGTATGTAGTGTATTATTATTGTATGGTGTATTTTTAACCTTATATTGTGAATCATGTATTTTTCATACATACCAAATTTGTTTTGTGTTGTATTATTGTTTAATTTTTTTATTATTATATGTTTACGTTGATACACTAAAATGATGATATGATTCATTAACTTAGATATTATGATTCATTAAAATTTATATTATGATTCATTAACTAATAAGTGGTGAGTTAGGTCACAAACTTCGAAACCGATAAAAAATCATTATTGTTTTGTAGTGTATTATTATTATTGTATGGTGCAATAATTCTTCTATGGTGAATCATGTTTTTCATACATACCAAATATTGTTTTGTATTACATTTTGTTTAAATTTTTATTTTTATATGTTTGCTATGATACACTAAAATGAAGATATGATTCATTCATAATTTTGATATTATGATTCATTAAAATTGATATTATGATTCATAACTAACAAGTGATGAATTAGATAACAAACTTCGAAACTAATAATGGATCATTATTGTAATGCATTATTATTATTTATTGTTGTTGTTGGGTGTTATTATTATTATATGATGTTTTTGAAGTCTTATATAGTGAATCATATTTTTTAACATACCGATTTCAAACAGATAATGAATCATTATTGTTTTGTAGTGTATTATTATTGTTGTATGGTGTATTTAAAAATATATATGGTGAATCAAGTATGGTTGATATGAATAGATATATACATATAAAAAATATAAAATTTTTAAAATTGTTAAAATATATCCATGTCTGATCTTGTTTTGAAGAGTTTAAATTTAGAGATGAATAATGATATATTTTTTTTTTTGGACTTATATTTTAAAAATTACAACCAATTAAAATTAATATAGCAAGAGGCAGCCCAGTCAGCAAAACAATCCAGTCAGCAGCTGACTGGACTGCCAAATGGATAGGCTGCACAATGATGGACGCGGCTTGGCCGCACAATCTATCGTCTGTTGTACTAGTGCCTGGTACGAAAAACTACTATAATATTGTCATTTAGTAAAGCATGTAACCTTCCTAGCCTATTGGAGGAAATTATGGGAACCCAATCAACAAGAGTAATATGATGATCCTAATTTCATAAATATCCAAACACATATTTTTATCTTGTTAGCAGTGCTCACATCTCTCTTACTAACATTTAACAACAAATACATGTATTTATATCAAAATAGATACATTTATATATGTGCACCACTTGTATTTAACTTCCTACATTCGAGCATGCAAAGATCTATTTACTTATCATATATTTTACAAAACACTAACGGTAAACACTTCGTAACCATA
The DNA here is from genome assembly GCA_023374045.1 of Limonium bicolor. Classification (NCBI taxonomy): domain Eukaryota; kingdom Viridiplantae; phylum Streptophyta; class Magnoliopsida; order Caryophyllales; family Plumbaginaceae; genus Limonium; species Limonium bicolor. The sequence continues at coordinate 68,996,033 of CM041782.1, read as the reverse complement.
ATATATATATATATATATTATATATATCAAGCTGATCACAAACAATCCTTCAATTAATACCAAGACCACACTAATGTTCCAGTTAGCGGACTAGTTGCTACAACTTGTTGTTCATGAGCGTAATGGATAAGATGCAGACTACATCATCTTTACCATGAAGTATTTTCTTTAAAGAAACGTATAAATAATCCTGGACAACACTCCGTTGGTTATATATACGGTATCTTAAGGAGCTAACTAAACATATAACTAGTTGTTTTAATGGATACTCTTAGGTCCGCTTAGACAAAATACAAAGATTGGAAGACAACATATAAACCAATCATGAAGTAACATAGATGACAATCAAAACTATTAATCCAACCCTACGTTGTAGTTAATTCAGATTAACAATTTTTTTTTAAAAAAAAAGGTATCCTCCTAAATAAATAAAATTATAACTTGCTACAACCTAGATTAACTTAACATAGATCTTCATAATCACTTTTGAACAGACAGTAGTATCCAAAGGATGCCAAACTCACTTTATGCAAGCCTATCAAGGATCACCTACCAGGCAAACATACTCACACAAACTATGGAGGTAGGAAGTAAAAAGATTTCTTTTTTTTCAACTCTAAAATCGCTATCTTTCCAAAATTCTCCGGAACCAACACCCAATGGTGTAGCCCATTTTTCTTCCATTATTTATGTATATATCTCCATATCTGGTAATCACCTCTAGGGTACTTTTCTGTCTTTTCCCTTTTCTAATCCCCAGAGGCTAATTAGTCTATAAATTGTAACAAAATTATACATGTTTCACATGTATATATATATATATATATCCCTTATGCCACATGTAGCAATATATGCATGTTTTCAAAAGAAATCCATTGATATTGTCACCCGTACAGTGCAACTAAAGGTATAGTTTAGAGAAGGGTATTTTGTTGTTATGATACTAATGTACACCACAAGGTTAACAACAAGGTCCTTTGTAAGCCATTACCATAATATACACATCCACTAAAACAAGGGAAGAAAACACATCCAGACATTGGAGTATCTTGTCCGTCTGGCACATCACTTATAGACTCACTACTTCACAGCAACCAAGACATTCATAATGCCACACACTTCAACACTTGCATGTTTGTAAATTTGTACGTGTAACAAATAAGGAAACTTAGTATATTACCAAAGTAGAAGCAAGAAAACTTGCCAGAAGGCGTCACATTAGTCGCCATAGAGAATATCATCACAACCAAATACACCTAGCCCTTATTCCAAGAAATCTAATTCCCGTTCCTGGGCATATATACCAAGTTCATCACCAGATACTAATATATGTACACATTCAACAACATAGACGCCATCCGCAACAATCCACTTCTCATATATACACATGCATCACCTAAGATATAATCACACAAGCACCGTACTCAAGCTTTAACTGTCATAAAAGGATAATCACGTACACCTTGTCACATGAATATGTTTCCCCTAAGACGACTTGATAAATTTTAGCCTAACTAATCAAATCATTACTCATTCAAGTAACCATTCTCTTATACCACTTTGTAACACCGCATATTTACCCCAAAATATAGAATAAAGAATTAGAAAGATAACACCGCAAAACAGATTAAAAAAATGGAGGTCAAACGAGTCCTAAAATTGAAAACATGGGTTATCCGAACTTGTGTCCAAACTTGCATGTTCGGACAAGGTCTACGACCAAACCCAGTGATGTCAGGACAACATCTGACCTTGGAAGTCTGGATGTACGTTGTTGAAATCAGATCCACATATGTCTGAACATACGTCCGGATGTTAAAGTTCGGACAATAGCCGAAACTTTAACCCAGACTCGTCCTCGCACACGTCATGTTCGGACAGATGTCCAGACACAAAATACAGAAGAAAAGCCTTGAACTCTCGGGGCATGTCTGAACATACAAGTTCAGACACAAGTCCGGACTGGTCCAAATCTATGGTACCATAATTAAAACTTCACCTTTTTTAGAAAACTTGTCAAAATAATGAAAGCACCTCAACATATGAATTAGGAGAATTGTTCCATCGGTAAAACCTTTACAAATTCGGTCACAATGACATGCAGAACTAAATTCGGGATATTACCGCCACATCCAAACTCTTGGTGCTAAGGCTATCCACCAAAACCAAATAATTTCAAACCATAAGTGTCAAAATAGATAGTAACAATGGTGAAATGTTCCAAATCAGAAGTTTCAAGGCAATGATAACAATGGTTAAATCTTATCTTACAATTAATGATGATGTTAAAGTCTTGATTCCAGTTGGCAACAATGTCAATAGTTAAGTCATTCCAATATCCATTCTTAAGTGGAGTCGCGTTCCCCAATCCCATGTCTTAGTTCTCATTACCTGCGATCGGAAAAATATAGCAACACATAAAAAGGATCACACAAATCAGATGAAACTGAATAAACAACTACTTCACGATGTAAAATATTTTATTTGGAAAAAACTAAGTTAGTTCCACACAACTCTTAGCCACAACCAACTCCAATACTCCAATATAATCAATAGCATAACACCACAAGAGTATGGGATCCTTTCACTGGCAACCAAATATCCACCAACAAACACCCAAACAAGTGGGGTCGCAAATATATAATTTCCACCAATGAAAACCCAAACGAGTGGGGTCGCAAAACTAAATTCCACCTCACTTTAAGTTTTTAAGTGTGCACACCCCCCAGAAGGTACTTCTGACCTAAAGGAGTAGATCTATAGAGCTTAAAATGCGATATAGTGGTCATAGCACATAATAATTATTCCAATGTACAAATGTGTACGAATCAATCCCAGTGAAGGTTCCCAAAAGCCAGTACCACAATCCAGACAACATATTCATCTAATTCCTCCGAATTTCCAAATAACTCAAATCCCTAATTTCCACATTCATCCATGAGGGGTTTCCCCCAATCACAATCAAATCCTTCACAATTCCTAAACATTCCACAAAACAATTTAAAGAACATAGTAGCTTACCTGAAACCACGCCAGTCACGAATCTGAATCACACATAGCACAATCAATCACTGCCTACGAACTCGGAATCTATAATATAATCCATCCACATGATCAATCCTCTACCACAACATTAATTTACCAAATCAAATCTCTTACAATGATTGATAGGCTTTGGTAAGTCTTCCTTTTACGCTTTTACGGGATCCAACAGTAGTAGTCAGACTGGCGACCCAATCCCTGGCAGGGTCTGCCATTTTACGAATCTAATAGTAGTAGTCAGACTCCTCTAATTCTTCTACCAGAGCAGGATAATTAATCATCAGAGGTCTAAGGTTTGATGTTTTTGCTTTTTAAATTTGAACTTTTCTGTGTAACTTGGGCTAAGGAAGGACTCGGGGAACATCTTGTCCTTCCCTTTACCTAGAGATTAATCTTGTCCAAGGAGGGGTTATGGGTGGTTTGGTTGGGGGAACAAGAGATCTTAGCAGATTTGGTCTCAGCTTCATTGATAATTCTATCCAACTCCGAGCTAACAGCCTGGCTGCACCCTTCCATTTTCTAGTTTCTTATTGAAATCTCATCAAAGTTAGAAAATGCAGTATCCCAATCTATATCATTGATGAACTTTCTTTTATTATTTAGGGCAGGTCTAGTGAAGTTGAATAGAGGGGAATTGGGAATTAGACACATTGGTGTAGGGATTTATCATTGGAACCCCGACTAAGATAGGGCCTGGGGTGGTATCAGAGGTAGAACTGATAGTTAGAGGTATGGTAGTGATAGGAAAGGAAGCCTGTAGGGTAGTCTTCTTCTATTCTTCCCTCTTCGTTCTCTTCTTCTGTACACTTCGTTTATGCGCATTCTGGAACCAATAATATAATCTAACTTATCTCTTCTGCTCTGTGGTGACGATTGCAACCCTAACTGGTGATAAGGAACCCCACACTCTGCGCCTTCATTCTCTTCTTTTTGTTTGCGCCTTGTAGAGAATAATCTAGAGCTGCACATAGCAATCTTTCATGCAACTGGTAATATAATCAAACTGAATTTATATTCTATGGAGATTGTCACGATAGAAGTTTTGATTTGGATCTGTCGGATTTGAAGTTGAAGATTGCTACCCTTACTGGTGATAAGGAACAAACATACTATGCGCCTTCATTCTCTTTTCTTGCGCCTTTGACTGATAAATCTGGAGCTGCTTCAGCATTGCAGTTCATTCTAGAACCAATGTCACGAACCCCAAAACCACCCTAGTTGGGAGACCGTTACACGTCGCGCGCTTATTACCTAAGACACGCAAGACTACACTATCAAAACCCCAAAACAAAAACCAATGCTCAATATATTACCAGATAAACGATAATCATGGTCTAAATACAACCGAGCCCCAAGGCCAAACAAACTAAATACAAAACTCAATTGCCAAAATGAAAAGGGAAAGTTGAATCTCCAAGCACAAACTAAAACCTGCAAATCAGATGGAGATAGGGGTGAGCCAAACTATAGCTCAGCAGGTGATAAACTTCATCAGCTGAGCATGCTCAAAACAGATACTGAACATACCAATATATACATATAAAAAGCGCTTAGCTAGAGCAAAATCATAGACAAAGTGGAAGTCTTTCAAATAGACAGAAGTCTAAAACGAAAGGAGCTAAGCGGTGGTCAAAACAGATACTTAATACCAGAAGGTAAACTGAAGCTGAAAGCTTGACGAAATCAGAAGCTTAACAAACTCAAAAGCTTAAACATAATCAGAAGCTTAGCAAATCAAAAGCTTAGCAAAATCCGGAACTTAGCAGAAGACGGTAAGCACACAGCAGACCGTCTCAAATCAAATACAGACAGAGCAAATGAAGCAGACCACTTACAAAATCATAAATCCTCAACAGACAGGAAGCACACAACAACCTATCTGAGTTTGAAAACAAACAGAACTGGCGGAAGCAGCAGTACAAACAAACAGAGGTGTTCAAAGGACAGAAAGCACACAACAGTCTGTCAAATACAAAAGTAGAGAGAACAGACAGAAGCCGAACAGAACACCAACAGAAGTGGGACACTGGCATTCAAAGCATACAAACAGAACGGAGCGAGTCCGTGAACAGAACGAGGAAACATCACTCGTGAACAGAACAAGTGAGACACATGTGAACAGAACGGGGGAGACACCCGTGAGATAATAGAAGGACGTCCTACACAGCATGCTACTGGATAACTAGACCTAGCCATCCCCGGTGCAGACATAGAGAAGACTAGGTCCCAAATCAGAAGCTTTCATAACAGCTCAAAGCATTATACAGAACAGAACAGAAGTCCTTATCAGATCAGAGCAAAAAGCAAAAGCTTAATCAAAACAGAACAGAGGGCATTGCAGAGCGCTAACACCCAAGTCCAAGGCTTAAAACAACAAAAATAAAATTCATAAGCTGAAATAGAAGTCTTAAGCTAAGACCAATGAAATACGAAAGTCAAAACCAAAGTCAAGAGCTGAAAACTCACTTTTAGAGCAAATTAGAGGTCAAAGGCTTATCGAAGATTTTCAAATCAAAGTACACATATACATGTGCTAAAACATATCAAAACAGAAAGTACTCAAAAAGAGGAATCCAACACCGCAAACGGCATTCAAAACAGAGCTCAGACGATGAAGTTATGCAAAAACAAAGGCCGGTCCGAACATGCGTCCGACCTTGCATGTTCGGACGTTAGCCGAGAGTCAGAAAATCTGGTCACGCATGATGTCCGAACTTCAATGTTCGGACACTGCAAAAACTACAAAATCAATTACGTAAATCATGATAATAGGAAAACCAAGCCAGAACCAAGCCACAAATCCCCCACAAAAACATACATAACTTATAATAGCAAAATAGCCAATCGAAAACACCTTTCCACGGGGTTTTAACGCATCAAACGCACATCAAAATCAACTAAAAACATCACCAATCAAAAAGTCAAAGAAATCATATACGGAAACTGGAACAAAACCCCCGTGGGTGAACACACACAACCGAATCCATCTACCACCTACCTCACATCCGTAGCAATGCAATCTCAGAGGACTCTACACATGAGACTCCTTGAATCTCCTCTCGAATCTCCACATGAATGATAATCCCTCGAATTGCGCCATTCCCAAATACAAAAGCAAAATCAGAAAGAAAAGAGGAAAGGGGAAAGGGCAAAAATTAACAGAGAAGAGAACCAGCTCTAACCCGAACTTGACAGACGACTGATAGACAAACGGAATTCCACAAGCAGATCTCCAGCAATCAGTAATTGAGAGAAATTGAAGAAGGGACGAAGAGGAGATTGAGCAAGGGAGGAAGTTACTGGCAGAGCTAAGCGAGAGAGAAAAAGATCAAGAGTAATTGAGGAAGGAGAAAAATAACGTGGAATATGAAAGGAGAAAATGAGAGTTAGGAAATAATAAGGAAAAAAAAATAATTTCTTAACTCTTTAATTAATAACGAAACGAAAAGGACATTTTTAACTCTCCTTCCTCAGGCCAACGTAATAACAGTAGGAGAATGTCATAGACATTCTAACATAAGATCAAAATTAATGAGAACTCCATTTGCGAATTAGAAAGAAAATAAATAAAAAAAAATCTGGGGCATAATAGGTAATATAATCATACTTACTATCTGCTCCATGGTTCATGGTAGAAGCTTTTATTTGGTCTATCATATTTGAAGATTGCAACCTAACTGGCGATAAGGAACAAACATACTTTGCACTTTCATACTCTTTGCTCGCACCTTTGATAGATAAATCTGAAGTTGCTTCTGTATTGTAATTCATTCTGGAACCGGTAATAAACTGAACTTATTTTCTGTCGCACCTTGTTAATATTGAGGAAACATTTGTATATCTTCTATAGTAGTATTTGATCTTTTCTGTCGCACCTTGTGAATATTGCAACCCTAACTGGCGATACGAAACAGACATACTCTGCCATTTCATTTCTGTCTGCTTGCACCCCTACATAAATAAATCCGAATTGTTGCTTGCTGCACACCAGATTGAACCAATGTTGTTGAGAATCCGTAATATATTCAAACTTATCTTCTGGTCGGCCGTGATTATAACAATAGAAGTTTTTTATTTCATAACATAGCCTTGTATTCATCTTTTGCACTCCTTGGTTTGGTCTGCCATATTCCATCTTGTTTGACATGTGTCCTTTTAACAATATTCACTACAATTCCGTAAAAGTATTTGTCTCAGTGATGATGATGAACTTTTCGAGCGTTTGTATTATATGATCTTACTTTGTAGAACATCTATTAATTCTGAGTAATCCTTGTCCTTTTTTCCTGTAGCTGTAGGCAGCCATGTTTTTGTTCTATCCTCAACTGTTGATGATGAATGTATAGTATCAAAGTAAAAAAAAACAAAAATATGTTAATGAAGGGTGTGAAGAGATTCGATAGAAACTCGTAGAAGCAATGAATATGCAGGTTGTATTGTATTGCATCTCACTGTTACATTGCTTTGGAATATTCTATTTATAGTAGGGTTGATACGGAGTGGCAAAAGGAGAGCTAATTCTAGAATGGGCTAAACTAGACTATTGGGCTGAAACTAATTTCAAGCTGGGCTATCTACGTGTACATGTGACTTATTATCCTCCCTCGTTCCTAACTCTACAAGCTTGAGTTTGGAATGATTCTTTTTGAAATGATTGAGTAGATAAGGCTTTGGTTAATATGTCAGCTGTTTGATCTTGTGTATGAATAAATTGAATGGCGAGGCTCTTGTTGGCAACCTTCTCCCGCACAAAGTGAAAATCCAACGCCACATGCTTAACACGAGAGGGAATATAGGATTGGCGGCCAAGTAAGTTGCACCCAAGTTGTCACACCACAATATCGGTGGTTCATGAAGAAATACACCAAGGTCGGCCAGGAGCTGTTGTATCCATATCAGTTCACATGTAGCATTAGCAAGAGCCCGATATTCCGCTTCGGTAGTGGACCTAGCAACTGTTGGTTGCTTCTTTGATTGCTATGAGAGAAGGTTGCAGCCAAGATAGATGCAGTAACCTGTGGTTGAACGACAGTCATCCCTGCTGCCTGCCCAATCGGCATCATCAAAAGCTGATAATGTGACGCCCGATTTAGCAGAGATGAGGAAATAAAGATGCCTAGTGGCATTCAGATAGCGCAGAGAACACGTTTCAAAGCTCGCCAGTGTACCTCCTTGGGATGGTGCATAAATTGACACAGCCGATTTACAGTAAAGTTAATGTCGGGACGTGTCAGAGTGAGGTACTGCAGAGCGCCCAAAATGCTGCGAAATTGTGTGATATCGGCAAGAGGAGCAGAGGAGGCATCAGTCAAGATGGTACTGGATGACATTGGTGTTGCAAATGGACGAGATTTAGACAAATTGGCACGACGCAGGAGGTCAATTATATATCGCTCCTGAGATAGATAGATACCAGTGGCTGTTCGACGCACCTGAACACCCAAGAAATGATGCAATTCTCCCAAGTCTTTGACAGGAAAAATTTTGGACAGGTGGGCAATGAACGTGGAGATAATCAGTCGAGAGTTGCCAGCAAGAATTATGTCATCATATATTAAGGCATACAATGTTCGCCACTGACTTGATAAATGAAAAGCGATGCATCAGCTTTGGATTCTCGGAAACCCAGCGAGATTAAAACATCACTCAGTTTTGAGTACCAAGCACGGGCGCCTGTTTTAAGCCGTATATGGATTTCTGTAACTTGCACACATGATCCGGGTAGAGGGGATGTAAAAAACCCAGGCGGTTGACACATATAAACACATTCCGTCAAATCACCTTGTAGAAACGCGTTCTGTATATCGAGCTGATGTATTGGCCAGGAATGAGTGACAGCCAAAGCTAGAATAAGACGAATCGTGGTTGGTTTCACCACAGGGCTGAAGGTCTCGTTGAAGTCAATTCCGGCTGTTTGGGTGTATCCACGCGCGCAACTAGACGCGCTTTGCGCCTCTGAATTGATCCATCTGAATTTCGCTTGGTGCGGAGCACCCACTTGGCTCCTAGTACATTTGCCCCATGTGGTTTGGGAACAAGTTCCATGTGTTGGTGCGGAGAAGAGCGTCAAACTCCGTGAGCATTGCTTGACGC